>CAKOES020000022.1:67061-87260 GCA_933207985.1 Pelobates cultripes
CTAAAAAAGAATTATTAATTCTTAAAAAAGGGCTGAAATTCGCACCAACCGTAGAATTTAATAAATTCGACTTTTTTGTCGATATGAATAAATTTATGAGGAATTTATGTCGAAAAAATTTTTTTTATGATAAGGAAGAGACAATAAACAAAGAAGTAATAACTCCTTACATAAAACCACTCTCAAAGAGAAATCTTCTTTCTTCCCAAAGCACATGATCTCTGATGAAATGAAGTCATTTGAGATCATGGTAATGGGAGAAATGAATAACATTAAGAAACTAAATAAGTTCCAACAAAATATGACAGGACAAGAAAAAAATATCCTCAGACAACTCCAAAGAGATAAAGACCTAATTATCAAACCGGCTGATAAGGGGGGAGGCATTGTAATCCTTTCTAAGGAAAAATATCTGAGGGAGTCCGTAAGGATTCTTTCAGACACAACAATTTATCAAAAACTCACCTCCAACCCTACCAACAAAGTCAAACAGCTTTTTGAAACATTTATAAAGAAAGGTCTAGAAAAAACTATTCTAACGGAAAAAGAAGGTAAATATTTACAGGTCACACATCCGAAGATTCCGGTATTCTATTATTTGCCAAAAGTTCACAAAGATATTTTGAATCCTCCAGGTCGTCCCATCATATCAGGCATAGACTCCATATCCTCAAAAGTCTCTGAATATATAGATATCCTCCTTCAACCTTTAGTGGTAAAAAATCCCTCGCATCTCAAGGATACAATACAAACACTACAAATACTAGACTCCATTCAGTGGAATGACTCTTATCAACTAGTCACTAGCGACGTCACATCCCTCTACACAATTATCCCCCATGATGTAGGGATGAAAGCAGTGCAATATTTTTTAAACAAAGCAAATTTTAAACAGGAACAAATTGAATTTATTTTAGAGGGCATTTACCTCATTCTTACCAATAATTATTTTTGGTTCGACTATTCCTTTTACTTACAGATAAGGGGGACGGCGATGGGCACCAAATTTGCGCCCAGTTACGCCAATTTGTTTATGGCGTATTGGGAGGAACATTTCATCTTTTCATCCCACCCCTGGGTGTCAAATTTGGTGTCCTATCGCCGATATATCGACGATATCCTTTTCATCTGGAATGGTAATACCCATCTTTTAGAAATGTTTTTAACTTTTTTAAATGATAACGAATGGGGCATCATTTTAACTACTACTCACAGCCCTACAGACATCCAATTTTTAGATTTACATATTTTTATTCAGAACCAACAGATACTAACAAAGAACTTCTTTAAAACTGTTGATGCAAACGGATATATCGAAAGTAACAGCTGCCACCACAAACCATGGTTACAGAACGCTCCAAAAGGCCAATTTATGCGAATTAGACACAATTGTACCAAAGACGACGACTATATCCAACAAGCCACAAAAATAAAGGAAAATTTTTTAGAAAAAGGATATCAAGAGAACAATTTGATTTCAACAATGGAGAAAGTAAGAACCCTACCACGAAAAGAGCTACTTACCTATAAAACAAAGAAAACCGCCCTCCCTTATGGAAATAAAGTACCTCTTATCTGTAACTATAATGGAAATAGCAAAAGTATTAGAAAAGTTATAAAAAAATACTGGCATGTGCTACAAAGTGATCCAGTCCTAAATAAGATTCTACCAGCACAACCTCAAATTATATACAGGGGGGCGAAAAATTTGAAAAATACCCTTGTAAAAAGTAGTAAAAACCCCATTACAACGGACCATTTTCCGGAGCTATCAAAAGGTTACTACGGCTGTGGACACTGCCATGCCTGCAAATCGACTAAGAGCAAAAAACGACATTTGAGCGATCTTCGAGAGTTTATAGATAAAGATTTTGTTATTAAAGACAAATTAACCTGTTTTTCCAAAGGCGTAATATATATTTTAAAATGCCCTTGCAGTCTACTATATGTTGGGAGAACTATCAGATGTTTTCACATCAGAATCTCCGAGCATATACGGAATATAAGAAAGGGTTTGGAGACCCATAGTGTCTCCAAACATTTTAAAACTCAACATAATCAAAATCCCGACCTATTGTTTTTTTTGCCCCCTTAAAATAGTTACACAAGACTGGAGAGGAGGGGACTATATTAAGAAAATAGGGTTAGAAGAGATGAAGTTTATTTTTAATTTTAATACTCTTATCCCACATGGTCTGAACTCTGATTTTGAAACATGTCACTTTTTTAAATATTTATAAAAAAAATAAATAAATAAATAAATAAAAAATAAAATAAAAAAATAAATAAATAAAATTTAAATAGATTCTAGAAGAAATAATGAATTTATCTTAATGCACTTTATAATTATCCACTTAAAATAGAATACCATTTAAAATAAGAAAAATTATTTTCTCCCTCTTAACATAATAAAGAAATGCTACATAGATAGTAACATTTTTCACAATATTAATTACACTATAAGTATTTTACTAATGTGTATATATAAAGCACTTTAATCTGTCACTATTTCACTTTACTGATACTGGTTTGGGCTAATAAGTATTGACACTTTTATATTATGTCTCAATGTACTGTATTTTTTGTGCTGTATATGTATTCCAAAATGGAACGCACACATCATATAGTGTGCGTTCCAGCTGACTATTGCTATAGAAACAAGATGGCATTATGCCCGGGACCGAGCCGACGTCTTCAACGCGATGACGTCAGAACCCGGAAGTGACGCACGGCGAAACCGGAAATGCGTTCCACCGCAGAATTAATGCGTTCCAGGGCCCAAATACCGGCAAAACCATTGATATAAAAAGGAGAATACAGCAGTAATACAGCACTACCGACTGAGGAAGCCCTGATTATAGGGCGAAACACGTTTCGGCAATAGAAAGACTCCTATACTGGACTCTTTTATTACATTGGACTTTTTTTGGACTCTCTTATATTTGATTGTTTTAAGTTTAATTGGAGATATTCTCCTATTTTTACTTCTGTCCTGACTTGGATAAATAAACACTTTACTGCTGCAAGTAAGTGTTTCCAGCCTGTCCTTTTTGGTCATTGGAAGATTCACAGAAGGAAGGGGACATCCTATAAATAGTCCCAACGCTATTCCCATGAGAGCCACATGTTCTTGTTTGGCTCTCGGTTTGTGAGTACCTGATATCTACATTTTATTCTAAATATCCATTTGTTTACCGTATTATACTATTGTGTTATTATTATTTTTCTTTTAGAGATTTTAAAGTGCGATCCACCTACTGTACGTATTTATATTTGTGGGGCAATTGGATTGATGTTTTATCACCCTTTTTTCCCCCCATCTAATTTAAATAATTCCTAGCAAAACCTCTAAACTGCTCGCTGAGATAATTTGTTCCCTTTTGAGAAAGATGCAAACCATCTTTTGTACAGTTCATTTCTATTCCAAATAGAGCTACCATGAGAAACAAAGCCAAACAGCAGTGAAACACCACTCACCAAGCCACAAGTTGAAGTCCCTAATATGCATCCGCCTGTCATTCTGAGTGTTATGCACAGGCAGAACTTCAGGGAATGACAGTGTGGAAGAAACCTGCCGTATATTATTGGCAAGAACACAAAACCCTTCCTTTACCTCAGAAACCTCATTACAAGCCAAATCATTTGTCCCAAGATGGACAAGTACATCTAATTCCCCTTCCTGCTTTGCTTGCTTAACAATATTACAAATACGTCTCCTGTCTCTGTGAGCAGTAGCTCCAGCAAGACATCTCACAAAGCCACTATTGTTCAACTCTACACCTCTTAAGATAGAAGCCCCCAACAACAACTGCTTTCTATCAGGCCTCACCTGGTCCTTTTTGTCCTGGGGTGCACTCTTGCTCACCTTAGGCATAGAGGTTGGTGGTTCCACAAACTCGGTGCCTGAGCCTTTCTTTGTGACACCACTAAAATCTGAAAGTGCAAAAAAATAATTTTGTAAAGACACAGACTGTGCAGTATGCCTTTTGTCCACATCTCTAAGTCTACCAAATTCTTCAGTAATCCATCTGCCATTCCTAGGACATCTCTGGCCAAACTTCTGGAATAAAAGGGAATCATGACATGTCACACATGTCATGTGTCCTTAAGGGGTTAAATCAAAAAATCTTAATGTATTACTTTTTTTTTTTTTCAAATTTCTGTGTACCTCAGAGTTTTTCTCCCGAATATCTCCAAATACAATTTGTAGCAGCACTTAGAACCAGCTTCCAAGCTCTATTAGCCAAGCTAATATCTACAACTCCTCCTCACTTGAGTTATTGTCCTGGAATTTGCTTCTAGAGTTGTTTTCCACTTGCCCATTAAGTTCTTGATGAAGGGTCTTATTGTCTTGCTGACCTTGTAGAGAGCCAAGCATTCCAGTATATATGTGTGTGGCATTGTGTCATAGGCTTTCTTGTAGTCAATCCAGGCCGTACACAGAGTGGTCTGTGTGGTCTTAGAATCCCTTGTGACTGCTTGGTCTACCAGTAGTTGGTGTTTTGATCCTCTGATGTTGTTTCCAATCCCCCTCTGAGTATTGCTCATATATTTACTCATATGCCCTTGGATCTTGAAGGCTATGATGCCTGACAGGAGTTTCCATGTTGTGGGGAGGCAGGTTATTGGACTGTAGTTGGATGGTGCTGTTCCCTTGTGTGGCAAACCTAGCCACTTGGGACTGCCTAAGATAGAATGGTTGTGCCTATTTTCTGTTGTGTACTGCGCGCCGGTATAGTGTGGCGTCTCCGGCTATGTTTAATTTATGCTGTACTGTGTATGTCTGTTCGAATCCTCCCCATTCATTAGCATTGCTATTAAAACTGACTAAGTTGTATATTTTGAAGTAGAAAGGTAACGGTTTATGTCCTCGTAGTTTTCATTACTGTATGTTACAGCAGGGGCTGTTGGGAGGAGGACCTGGAAACGGTAGTCTCCCTCCAGTCCCCTCAACCAAAACCCCTGCTGCCCATCTTTGGAAACCCCTGTTGAGTGACCTGCTTTAAATATCAGTTATTTTTAATAAAGTGACAGTTGAGTGACCTGCTTTAAATATCAGTCTTTTTGAATAAAGTGGCAGTTGACTCTCAGACTGTGTTTTGTCTGGTTCTTGGGAGGATTTGGGAATATTGCCTGCTTCCAGCTTTGTACTTGGTTATTGCATTCTACCAGCAGAGATCCTGGGATTATAAAATTGCAGCTCCGCAACACCTTGTTAAGGGTCCTTCATGACCAGTATTGTTCTGCCTTGTGTTAGCCAGTCAGGGTGGGAGCCTGTTGCTAGTAGCTGGTTTATTTGGGCTGCTAGGTGTTAATGCAGCGCTGTTAACTTCTTTATCCAGTAGATAGATTATATATATATATATATATATATATATCTATATCAGGTCCCAGCACTCAATGCTCCCGGTCTTTCAAATGCTTTGGTGCTAATCTCCAACCAATTTGTATATAATCCCTGTAGAGAGCACTCTGGTGTTTCTTAATATAAATTCCAACTGTTGCTTTACTCAGCAAAAACAGTGATACACAAAATACCAAGTACCACATAGTACAAAGTCAACGTTTCAGTCCAATAAGACTTTTTTCAAGACAAATGTGTAAATAAAGTGCTACGGGCCCCAGGGGTTCTGGGTTCCCAACCCACTGCCCACTAAAGTGCCTAGACTGGACCACTTAAACCCCTTAATCTAACAATTCACTCATTTACCCCTCCCTGAGCCTACTAGCATGTCAAACGGTGGTTAAAATCAGATAGCGAACTCAAACTCCTACTCTCAACTATTCTTCCTCCACCGGGCCCCCAGTGATGCAGCACCCTCACAAGCATGCCGAACTACAACCATCACCTCACCCCGGCCTGATACTAGCCACTGACCAATACAATGTACAAAGGAAGGCTTAATTTTTTATATGACTGTATA
Source organism: Pelobates cultripes (assembly GCA_933207985.1). Lineage (NCBI taxonomy): Eukaryota > Metazoa > Chordata > Amphibia > Anura > Pelobatidae > Pelobates > Pelobates cultripes. The sequence continues at coordinate 72,986 of CAKOES020000022.1, forward strand.
ATGTCATGGTCTTGTATTGCAATGTAATTTATTTTACCTAAACCTCTGTTTCTTCGTTCTGTAACTTCCTCTTATGTTGACAAACAAAGGCTGAAAAAATTTCACAAATAAATAATTTATTTAAAAAAAAAAAGTGTAAATAAAGTGAAAGCCTTTAAATATGTGACTCAAATGATCTGATTAGAGGGTGAAAGGTGGTGATAACTCTTGGAGACGTCACGGATGACAAACATTTTCAATAACGTAGTGAGTGCAATTAACCCTATGTACAACAGAGTGAATGTGATATAGAGAACAAAGAGGAAAGAAAGTATATACAAATTCCTATCCTGTAATCAAGGAATAGAAGTACAGTGCCAGTGTATGAATTAGAGACATGATAGCTGATTCATACAATGTAGCAAATAATACAGAATTACTGTACAAAAATACAGTAAGTATTGAAAAAGGTAAACAAGAAATCCAATCATGAGAGAGTGGCAGTAATAAAATTAAAAATTAAAATAAATATAAAGATAAAATGATAACGTGATAATAAAGTAAAAAAAGCAAAAAAGCACCTGCTTCTATCATGGAGGAACCGCAGAAAAACAACATATGACATACTCGAAGTACAAGATATACATCTAAACTATTTAGTCCACATAATAAGAGATAACAAAAGCATAACATTTATGTTGACTGGATAAGCAAAAAAAAAAAAAAAATATATATATATATATATATATATATATATATATATATATATATATATAAAAAGCTGCTTATTATCTTCTTGGTAAAAAGCAATGTAAAGATTTTTTTTTCATTTAAGACATCAGGAGATAAAGTTCCCAGGGTGTAAATCCAGAAAGCTTCATGATTTCACAATGAAATGTCACGATCAACGCATCTGGGGTACATGGGACCATGGTCAATGCCCATGAAGTGAAATTAAGCCAGGCAGAGCGAATGGTAGATCTGTGCCCTCTCATGTGTTCCACAAGGGCAAATAGACCACATGACCGGATTTAGGGTGGCAGAATGCTTATGCCATCCGTGACATTATCACCACCTTTCACCCTCTAATCAGATCATTTGAGTCACATATTTAAAGACTTTCACTTTATTTACACATTTGTCTTGAAAAAAAGTCTTATTTGACTGAAACGTCGAATTGGCACTTTGTGGTACTTGGTATTTTGGGTATCACTGTTTTTGCCGAATAAAGCAACCGTTGGAAATTATATTAAAACTACAGAGTGCTCTCTACTGGAATTATACACACATATATATATATCCTGGCCATATCCATTGCGGCACAACAATGACAATGGTACCCCCTCCTACCCTCAGTCTTTTTGTTCCTATCCCTAGGATAGACATAATCATTCTAAGACTTGATCATTTTTCTCTTTGGCTTATCTGAAGGTTATTAACTTCTGTCTTATGGGAGTTCCGCATCTCTTCCTTAGGATGCTTCAAAACATGGCCCTGTGCAAACGTGACCCCCGGAAGAGAAAGCCTGTTTAGTGACCAGTGGCTTACTTGCTGTGATCCAATGGGTAGCAAGATTGCCATCACCCTATTTTCTGCAGTGACCCAAGGGGTAGCAGGCTGAATAGGCACATACAGAGTACATATACACACACACACACACACACCCTTCTACCCTTTATTGGTTTCCTGCTAGTTTTATCACAATCTGCTTATTCTTTATTCTGTGCTTTTTAGTAAAGCAGCTTGATTCACTTATTCCTCAGCCTCTGTGTTTTAATGTTGATACTGAATTTACTTATTTCTAGGCTTTTGTGCCTTTTAATATAGCAGCTGGATTCACCTATTCCTAGTCCACAGTGCCTTTTAATATAGATTTGCGACTATTTGCCGCTTTATTCATAAATGTGTATACCTTGTGATTTCTCTTATGCGCTTGCAGCTATTTGCTACTTTATTATTATTTTTTCTCTGCCTCTGTACTTGGTATTAGGCATTTATAATTATTCGCAGATTTATTAAATTATTTCTATGCCCCTGTATTTTGTTTTAGGCATTCACAACTGTTCCCCTCTTTATTAACTTATTTCTTTGCCTCTGTACTTTGTAATAGGCATTCGTGGCTAGTCTCCACTTTGTTTCTCTATATCAGCCATTTGACCAGTTTTGTCCGCTTTGTTTTCTGCTTTTAAGTACTCTGCATCTAGGGTCGCTAACACAGCGATTTGCCACTTTATTACTGGTTCCCAAAGTTTCTATACTTACTTTCACGGCCATTCGCCATTTTTTAATGTTCAAAGGACTGCACACGTGCAAATCGAGTGGTTGCACCATGCCTTTATGCGCAAAGTTCCAATTTGTGTATCCATATTCAGAAATTCTCTTTACAGTTTTGTACGTTTTTCTTTCTTTAAAGATATATTACCTATTTTTCTGTATCTATCAATTGCTGTTATATTATTACTTTTTTAAGCAGAAATTCACTTTGCTAGGGATGAAAAAATTATTTTATGCAGTAATGGATTCAGATCCCTCTGCTCAGGAAAAAAAAATAAAAAAAAAATCACACTCTAACAGTCATAACTAAGCCATTCTATTTTTTTCTGTCATTACCAAACAAAAGAGTGTCTATTAATAATTGAAATGATAGTTTTACTGAAAGAAAATCGTATAGATCGTATAAGGTAAGTCGCCCTGAAGAATCCTTTGTGAGGCACATGATAAGAGAACCTTGTAAAAGTAAAGTCTCTGCGCAGACTGTCTGAAAGGGGCTACAGGTCCATTTACACCTGTGCCATATATTATGCAATATCAAACAGAAGGTATCTCAAGAAGCTGTTAAAGCTTCGATCTTCTGGACAATTCTCAGAGCGAATCCTCTAAGGAATCCTTGGAACTGGATACATTAAGAGATATTTAATCATCCTTGGGTGAGGATATTCAACCTATTTCAGTTTCTCCAGAATCAGCTCAAGTGGACCATTTGAATTCCAGAGTCTGCAAGTCCTTATACCTGAAAGAATCTTCTAAGGCAGGGGTTCCCAAACCAGTCCTCAAGTATCCCCTTAACAGTCCATGATTTAGGAATTACCCTGTTGTGTCTAAGGTGTTTTTTAGGGAAAAAACAAAACACCACTTTAGACACAAAAGGTTCATTCCTATAACTTGAACTGGTAGGGAGTACTTGAAGACTGGGTTGGAAACCTCTGTTCTAAGGTCAAGCCTTCTACTTCTAACCTTTTCTTTTCAAATGTCACAAGGAATAGAGCAGTAAAATGTATAATGCTGAGATCATCGGTGAAAGAGCAGGGTTTTTTTTGTGAAAAATGTAAAAATTACATATGAACGCTAACTTTGTTTAGGATTTGTGACAGAGTGGCTTGTAAAAAAGACTGGACACCACCCCATTTTGAGTACCCTGGGGTGTCTACTTTTGCAGATGATATGAGATGATGGGGATTAATGTATTGTAATTTGTATTATTTGTATTCCGGATTGTTTTAAGTAAACTGAATTTATTATAACCAACATTGTGTATTCTTGGATAATCTGTTGCAGAGTTCCAATATATATATATATATTTTTTTTTTTTCTTGATTATGGTTAAAGTGGGAACTCTCAGATCGAAACTCAATATTAGATAAATACAGAACAGGATTGTGTAATTAATAAGCCAGATAATTTGTTTATTAGAGCATATCTTATGAATGCATCCATAGATGTATTGTCTTGGTCAGTTATTGTTGTTAAACACATAAGCCTTCACTGACTATATCTAAATACATATCTACACAGAATACAAAAGTAAATCAGTGCTGATTAACAAACAATATGAGCATACGCAGCAACCCAAACGAAGGAGACGCCTCAAATCCTTCAACAAATCGTAAAATACAAAGAAATGGGGTAGGGCTGCACCAGTAATAAAAATAAATAAAATAGCGTAAAATAGTCCAAAAAAGTCTCAGTAGAGTGACAGTGCTTGATGGGATATAGATGAGTAGACTTTTCAGTAGAAGTGGGTGCATCCTAGTGTCTCAGGGTATTTGCATATGTGAAAAACAAGGAGACAGGGGCAGCCAGTAGTGCAATACATATAAAATCCAGAGGGTAAAATAATAGTAGAAGATAAAGAACTCACATTTAAAAGAGCAATGGCTAGCTCTGGTGTAAAGGGCGTACAGCGATACAATCCTTGCTTATGGGATATGTGAAGGGAGTGCTTCTGTCAACCCGGTCTGGTCATCCAGGCTCCAAATAACATTATACAAATATATTCGGGGCCAATGCAAACCACTGTGTGGAAATCTATTCACAAACCGGACTTTACATAGGACACAAGGCCATACGTTTAAACTGGAAGAAAGAAGATTTCGTCTAAGGCAAAGGAAAGGTTTTTTTACTGTAAGAACAATCAGGATGTGGAATTCTCTGCCTGAAGAAGTGGTTTTATCAGAGTCCATACAGATGTTCAAACAGCTACTAGATGCATACTTGCAAAAACAGAATATTCAAGGATATAATCTTTCAATGTAGGGTAATACTTGCTTGATCCAAGGATAAATCTGACTGCCATTCTGGGGTCAAGAAGGAATTTTTTTCCTAGCTTGTTGCAAAATTGTGTTTCAAACTGTTTTTTTTTTGCCTTCCTTGGGATCAACAGCAAAAAACAAATGTGAGGTAGGCTGAACTTGATGGATGCAAGTCTCTTTTCAGCTATGTAACTATGTAAATAGAGATAAAAAGAGGTGACAATAGTGCTCTCAATTGGATAAGAGTAAGTAAGAGTAACTAAAAAAATACTTACAAGTGTAAAGCAGAAACACTACTCTATTAATTAAGAGTTGGTTGTATGATCCCCACCTGGGATTTCTTTAAGTGCAGGAACAACAGTAAAAAGTCAGGTAAGTAAAAATAGTAAAAGTGCATAAAAATACAATAAAAAGAGAACAGGCACAGTAAGTAACCAAAAACTTTTAATTGATCTTAAAATACACAATATAAAATAACCATTACGCATTTCACCAATAAGGCATAAAAAACATACAACCGGGCTAGTAGAAATAAATATATATAGGGGAAGGACACTTTAAAATGGGCTCCAAAATGATGTCATAGGCTAATCATCCAATCAACATACATGAATATAATAAACATTTCAAATAAGACAAACAATAAAATAAATTGATAGATATTAGGTACTGGATCTTATTGGATGTTGAAAACGAGCATGTAGTAGGTAGCAGCAGCACTTAGAAGCCGAAGCAAAAAAACGCATTTTGCCAACCTTGGATTTGAATAAAAACAAGGGGACAGGTAGTGGAGTGCCCACTAAAGGTATAGGGGTAATAAAAACGAGCATTTCATAAGGGAAAGGAGGGAAATTATGTACATGAATCCCGGTGGCTCTCTTGGTAGGGGAAAAGGATAGTAGCAGAAGCCTGACTTAGGAAATAGGCTTGGTGGCCATATTAAGGGGGGTGGGGGTATCTGGCAATAGAATAGGACAATTTTACATAATACAAAGGGAAAGATAAGAATAAATAAATAAAAAATGGATAGAGAAATCCCCACAATGCAAGTATTATACATCTTAATGGTTTAAATTGAGATAAAATTAAATGAATATGTAATGGATTGGTTAAAACAGTGGAGTGTAAAGTGGTTGTGGTGGGTGTGTTCTTGTACATAATGCTGTAGGAAAACAACTATATAGTATAGCCCTAAAACAACAATGTGATCATCCCAAAAGGGTGCTGATTATTCTGGTGTGTCAGCTAAAAATGTTTGCATCGATGTTTATTTGGATGTATACATTGTCTGATAAGTTGTAAGTCTCATTTATTCAATCCTTAGTTTTAAAACTAGAGATTTTAAAACCTGCTAAGGAACTGATGATTATTATTATGTCCTGATATGTAAAACCACAGAATTTGAAGAGAATGTACTTTCCTTTTCCCATGACTGTATATATGTATTACTATAATAGCCAGTTATGAAGACTACTATATAATTTAGAGAAGCAGTGCTTTTTTCTAAAATTTCTAATTTTACAGGCATTGTGAAGAAGAAAAAAGCATCAAACAGCCACCTATTATTTATATTTGTAAAGCAATTCAGAATATCCCATAGAAACAACTGTAACAAAAGTTCCATTTGTGCACTAGCTTATCCTTTTATTGTAATGCATACAATGCATTGACAATGAGGATAGAGATACATCAAAATAGAAGAGAGAATGGATGCTAGTTCAGTTACTCCTTCACATCTCCACTCATTATGCCTATTGTATAAACAATAGCTTGACAATCCACTTGAAAAATGTACATCAACATATGCAAGCTAAAACAAAACAAATATATATAACACTTACTGAGCTGACTGGAGACTTTTATATCGTGGACATTTTGCCCTAAATATTGCATGTATAAACATGACTTAATATGGGTTAAAAATATATGGGCATTGCATTTTTCGTAAACCTTTTTTGCTGCATTTGGTGATTTAAAGTCTACAGTGGCCGAAGACTCTGCTATGAAAAAGACCACCACCTTCACAATAACTTCTGCTTCCAATGGCACTACAGCTCCATCTACTGCAAGTCAAGCATTATACTTTCCTGGACCCTCCCAAGAAGCAACTAAAGGGGAATTCAACATAGTCTACTTTGTGGGCTTCATCAGAGCCACTCTTACTTTAAGAGGTAGAACTAAGTATCAAGGTTGTGTTCCTAATGCCTAGTATTGCTGCTGGTGGCAGTGATGAATTTGGTGATGGGCAGATATCAGGCAGCAGCTCACTATTTTGTATTTTAGAGCCGACTCAGCGTGTGACTGGGTTCGCGCAGTAGGAAATCCCTGACACACCCACCTGGTGAAGACATCTTTCTTTCTAAAAATCTTAAATTCAAGTTTATTCATAGACCAAGAATGTTGATTTCTATTGCTTGTTGTAAAATTAAATTATACAGTTTACACATTTAATATGTAATATTATGCACCTAATTATATAGAAACATAAAATGTGATGACAGATAAGAACCATTCGACCCATCTAGTCTGCCCAATTTTCTAAATACTTTCCTGGCCTTATCTTTTAGCTAGGATAGCCTTATGCCTATCCCACGCATGCTTAAACTCCTTCACTGTGTTAATCTCTACGACTTCAGCTGGAAGGCTACTCCATGCATTCACTACCCTCTCAGTAACGTAATACTTGCAGATATTATTTTAAACCTTTGCCCCTTTAATTTAAGACTATGTCCACTTGTTGTGGTAGTTTTTCTTTTAAATATAGTTTCATCTTTTACTGTGTTGATTCCCTTAATGTATTTAAATGTTTCTATCATATCCCCCCATCTCGTCTTTCCTCCAAGCTATACATGTTAAGATCCTTTAACCTTTCCTGGTAAGTTTTATCCTGCAATTCATGAACCAGTTTAGTAGCCATTCTCTGAACTCTCTCTAAAGTATCAATATCCTTCTGGAGATACAGTCTCCAGTACTGTGTACAATATTCCAAGTGAGGTCTCACCAGTGTTCTGTACAATGGCATGAGCACTTCCCTCTTTCTACTGCTAATCAATCAAGCATTCTGCTAGCAGTCCCTGCTGCTCTATTACATTGTCTGCCTAAATCCCTTTCCCTTACCCCTAAATCCCTTTCCTCGGATGTTGGTTACGACCAGGGCCAGCGCTTCCTATAAGGCGAGCTAGGCAGCCGCCTAGGGCCCCATATAGGAGGAGGCGCCCTGCGCCCCATCGCCGGCCCTAATGCTGCAGCCATTTGAGCGCTCTATAGAGAGCTTCAGGCAGCTGCAGCACTGCCTCTCTCCTCAACTCCCTTTCCCTGAAGTGTGGCCGAGCTCCTCTCCGGGCCGCGGACCTGGCCGGACTGACAGGAACTGCACACTTCCTGACCACAGTTACAAGCAACCTCCAGAGATCCTGTTATACACCAGACCAGTGGAGCCAAACTGCAACCAGAGTCCATCACCATCCTCGTCTGGTTGTAAGTAGGCAATCTAGTATTTTATTAGTGACACTAATCTCTAATTTACCTCACATTAAAGTGACACAATAGTCCCCAGAACCAATGCAGCTTAGTGAAGTGGTTGTGGTGTTTATAGCCTGTCCCTGCAGGCTTTTTAATGTAAACACACACTGTGTGCAGCACTGGCGTTAATTCATATGGGTGGGGCATTGTGATGTCACATGGGGGAGGAGGGGCAGCAATTTTATTTTTTGCCTAGGGCGGCAAAAATCCTTGCACCGGCCCTGGTTAGGACTCTATCAAATATTCTGTATTTTGTCCTTGGGTTTTTACATCTAAGATGCATTATCTTGCACTTATCCACATTAAATGTCAGCTGCCAAAACTCTGACCATTTTTCTAGTTTACTTAAATCAGTAACCTTTTCCTATAGTAGATTAATCTTACCTGTAACAGTAAAAAGAAAAATCTTAGCAAATTCTTAGACAGTTGAAGAATCAGTAAAACTCTCCAGAATATCTCCAAGCACACACTTTGAAGCAGCACTTAGAAGCAGCAACCAAGCTATATTAGCCAAGCTAATTACCACAACCCTTATATAACTCCTAAAAGCAACACCAACTAGGAATATGTACACCTGTAATTGACCAACAATCAATAGCAAATTCATTATCTTTGGGTTTCATTATATGACTGAATTTCCAAAATAGAAATCTTGCGGTAATTACATTTTTGGATAAAAGTCTTAATAAAACTAAATGGAATTCAAAGTTGAATTCATCCTCAAAAAACTTTAATGATTACCTGGTTAGGAATTCACTTTATGAATGCTGGAGAATGTATTTTTTGTGTGTTTTTTTTTTTATAATTCTTTAGTTTTGTTGTGCATGTTAATGACAAAGGTTGCACAATACACAAATTGAATAGCAAAAGATAGGGTGACCAAATACAGTGCGTGTACATAAACATCAGCACATTAATATAAAAAGTGTAAAACAAGATATAAATAGTGCAGATTTAGGTATTCACTGTATTAGAAGTGAGCCAGGTCATAAGAGAATGAATAGTTGAATGGTGTAGAATTTTAAACCCAAGTGGATATACCTACTTCTTACACGTTCATCAGACATACTCGCGTATTGACATTTACTTGGCCAAATTCAGTTATAATCAGATCATGCTCCAGTTTTTTTAATTATCAAAACATCATTCAATTTTAAAATAAGAAATAGATGGAAACTGAACCGTCTATTAACAAACAATAAAATAGTTTCAGAAATCGCTTCAGAATTGCAAGAGTTTATATTGATTAATGACAATGGGGAGGTCCCAGTATCTACAATATAGTGTACACTTAAAAGCTTTTCCAGGGTACTTTTAATTAAAGCAGACTCGAGACACAAGAAAAGTAAAAAGGACAACATTTCTGAATTGTACATTGATTTGGCTAAAAATGAGAGGTTGAAAAAGTTTCACGTAACTCCGGCTATAAGTAGAGAAATTACAAGAAGGAAATTTATGCTTTCTCTGAGAACTTGGATACTCCTACATGATCTCAGAAAAAAATCAATAAACTAAATGCTCCTTTTACCATTACGGAAATGAATAATTAAATTAAAAAAAAATCTAAAAACTAGTTCAGGCCCAGATGGCTCTTTTTAAAATTAAATATATATATATATATATATATATATATATATATATATATATAAACAAACATATATATTGGTATATTGGCACTTTTTCTATTACTTTTATTATCCGGATTCCAAAAAACCTGGAAAGGATCTGAAAATTACAACAAACTATAAATCGATATCATTAATCAATCTTGATATAAAGATTTATTCTCAGATTCTTTCAGAAAGGCTGAAGTTTGGCATTACCAACTTAATCGGGACTGATAAATCAGACTTCGTCAAGATTAAAGGCACAACTGACAATGTTCGTAAAATTCTACATTTAAATAAAAGTAACTCATCAAAATCTGGTACTGTTATTCTGGCCCTGGATGTTGAAAAAGCATTCAACAGGGTTAATTGGAGATCTAGATCTAGCACTAAGTAAATTTGGACTATATGGACCCTTTTAAGAGAGAGTTATGTCATATTTAGATCTTCGTGATAAAGAAAAACAGAAAATCTCACATTGAATCTGTTCTATTTACAATCAAAAATGGTACTAGACCAAGGTGTCCTTTGGCCCCTCCACTTTATATCCTTAGCAGTGACCCATTAGCCATTATGATTATGAATATATGACAATACAGGGGATACAATCTGCAGGTCAAGACTAACATTTCTTTATTCGCTGATGATGTGTTCCTGACTTTGACAAAGCCACAAATTTCAATCCCAGAAGTCTTGAAAGTTATGGAACTATATGAAATTTATTCCAACTATAAAATAAATGTAAAGAAAACCCAAATGTTGGTGTTTAATTTAACAGAGTATGAGTACATTCCCTTAAAACTAACCATCATTTTGATTCGAATGTTATCGTATTGAATACATCGGTATCAAACTCTCCTTTAAAATGTTAAACTTAATTCAGTCTAATTATGATAAACTATATAATCTATTCCAAAAACAACTGAATTCATGGAATACAATTTTGATTTTCTGGTTAGGTAGTCTGAACACAATGCATATTCCATACCTAAACTGTTATATCTTTTACCCTTCAAATAAATGAATAATGTGATTTTCCCATTTCAAAAGTTATTCTCAAATTTTATCTGGGCAAATACATGCCCCAAAATATATCAAAAGATCCTTCAAAACAAATATAATCAAGGTGTTTTATCATTTCCAGATATTGATAAGCTACATGGAGCCTGGTTAGTCACAAACCTAGTGTTATGGAATAAAATAAATGCTCAAAAGAATGCATGGTCTGCAATTGAACAGGAAGCTTTTTGCCAATTTAATTTGAACTTTATATTTTGGTCAGATCAACCCTTTCAAAATAAACAAGAAAAAACTACAAACCATGTGATTGCTGACCTGCTCACCACCTTAAAAACTACTGAAATATAAATTAGATATAGAAACATAGAATGTGACGGTAGATAAGAACCATTCGGCCCATCTAGTCGGCCCAATTTTCTAAATACTTTCATTAGTCCCTAGCCTTATCTTATAGTTAGGATAGCCTTATGCCTATCCCACGCATGCTTAAACTCCTTTACTGTGTTAACCTCTACCACTTCAGCTGGAAGGCTATTCCATGCATTCACTACCCTCTCAGTAAAGTAATACTTCCTGATATTAATTTTAAACTTTTGCCCCTCTAATTTAAAACTATGTCCTCTTGTTGTGGTAGTTTTTCTTCTTTTAAATATGGTTTCCTCCTATACTGTGTTGTAAAGAATCCATATTTTATAGGGCCCCCATAAATAATATTCAATATAATATGATGAATATAGATATGAGCAAATGGAAACAGCAAGGTATTTTGAAAATATCAGATATTTTTGAAAATAATGTAATCTTAACCATCTCTAATTTACAACTTAAGTACAACTTACGATATAGAGATATATTTCTCTATTTGAGAATTAAACATGATTTAAGAAATTGAGATATATCGGAGCACTAAATAACAACTAGGTCTTAAATGGGGACAAAGGAACCTATTTTATAAGAACAAACATCAAATGAAAAACTATGATAATTCAGCTACACACTTCGGTGGACACCCTTCACCACATCTCAGAACAATTTATCAATTTTCAAGAAGTGGAGCAATGCTTAGGTGAAAAACCCCATACCTCATGTACAGATAAAAAATCAGCAATAATACTTATACTCCCAATGGATGGCAATCACAAAATCAGGGTCATATAGTACATGTAAAAGAAAATTGAGAAATAGCAATAATAGTGCATATCTGTATAAAATATTTTCTGCAGTTACAATAATTTTAATGTAGTCAAATTCAATATGATGGCTAATAAGCTAGTGAAGATAACAATTTATTCAAACCCAAAGGTTAAAAACAATGCAGTAGAAATTTAGTTAAAACATGGTAAAGCAAAATATGCAAACAGGCTGCCGCTTACAAGATTGAATGGTAAGTATGACGGTACATGTAGCCATTACTCACAACCATGCTCAATCACAATAAGGGTTACCCATGTGGATCTGTAGTCTCGGTGGCTTTCGTCTGGTGGAGTTGTAGTATTAGCTGTATTTCCCGGTCACGCTCAGCTCCACCCACGTCTACGTGTCTACATGTGTCGCCATACGCAGACGGCTTCATCAGGATTATTGAAGCGATTTCAGTTCTTACCCGTAAGAGTTAATAAATGGGCAAATGTCCAATCGTCCCATTAACACAAATGGGTGTCATTAAAAAGGTGTATATAGTTTAAGACACCAAGGGGCATTACATATAGCAGGGTGCCACAGTAGCCAATATTTATAACCCAACAATAAAATAAATAAAAATAAATATAAAAATAGAGCTACAGACATTTGTCTCAACTTCAGCACCCTTTCGTGCCCCTAGCGGGTCCCCCCTACTCACACTCACTACGTGTGCTTAGCTTCTTTCGGGTGTCTCAGTGTTGTGCATAGCATACGTGTAGTTGGCCCCCTCCGTCACCTCTCCCCCCCGTCCCCCTCGCCCACCCCTCCCGGGTAGCGGGACTGTGTATATGATAGCGCGGTCGTATTTTTCTGCCTCTTTCATGTCCAAGAGTCAGGACCGTGTACGACAGTCACAACTACCCAGTATGAGGATTCAGTAGGGCTGAGTCAGAGGGAGCTTTTCGCACCCATACGCATGCACCCACAACATACATCTCAACAATAGCTCTACAACATGTGCCTACAGTTTAACTTGACCTCTGTATCGTCCCTCCCTTGTCATTTGTCCCCTCCAAGCTGTTTCTGTAAGCAGGGATCTGCCCCACATTCTGCTATTGCACTCCGGGAAACACAGTGTCTGGACCTGCCTCCCTCCGTGTGGGCTCGGAGACACCCACGGCTTCCAGTCCAGCTCTCGGGTGTATGGCGTCTCTCGGTCTGCGAGCTCTATCGAGTTAAGCCCGTGTGTCTGGGGCACCTACCAATGATGGTCGATAATCCTGAACTGGATGCTGTGAACTTTACATGCTAGCGTATTTTTGCCCATGCCCTGGGGGGAATTCATTGTTGGAGAGGGTAGAGAGGAATGTTCAACATCCCTGAATTTTTGTATCGTTAATTGTTACCTGCAAACTAACGGTTTACTGTCTGTAATGCATACCGTGTTGGAAAATATTCTAATAAACACCAATTGATCTACAAAAAAAAATAGAAATTAGAAGATGAGGTGGATATTATAAATAAGTGGATATTACAAATAAAAAAGAGATATATAAAAAAGGAGTCAATTTAAGAAAAAAGGGGATATAAACCTAAGTTAAAAAATGAAAAAACTCAAAATCATTATTTAATCTGTTAGGAATGAGTGTATTTAATTCAAATATCCACCTTATCTCTGTACATCCCAAATGTTGCATAACATTGCCTCCTCTCCAGTTCTTATTAACATAACTGCTGATCTACTAAATCCTCATCGGAAATCAATATTTTTACCCTCATGTATTGGCTCTTAGGTAATGCTTTAAATACAAAGGGGGGATGGAAACTGTTGAAATTAAGTATGGTATCATACCAATCCTCCATAAACTCCCCCATCATCTTTGTCAAACGTAGGTTGCTTGCCATACCTAAGTCCTCTTGGGACTATTTTTTCTTTTATATACTTTTCTAATGTTGCTATTTCCCATTTGATTTTAAGCTATTTGACTAATAATGCTTCCATGACACACTGTTTTATTTTAACGATACATTATCCCATTAATAAAAATGGGTGTCATTAAAAATGTTTATATAGTTTTAAACACAAATGGACATCCTCTCATTTCAAACCATGACCTTCATCATAAAGCGCAGACAGCTTACTTTACGTAAATTAGATAATGAGATTATACAAATGAAAAACGAATGTGAAAAATTCAAAAGTGATAAAGAATTTTTAGAGAGATCATATGCGATTGGTGAAAAACTTGAAAAACTAAAACATGAAGTAGTGCTAGTCAAACAAAATAAATATTACTGTGATCAGAATTACTATATGACTAAAACGGCCTATACATGGAAAAATGAGGGTATACATACCAATTTTTAAAAACAAATAGGAACACAAAAAGGAAGGACAACTTTGGGACAAAACCAAGGACTCCTTATGCTAAGAGAGGTAATTTTTCAATGAATACCTCTAGAAGGCAGAAAAACTATCACACAAACAATATAGGA
>CAKOES020000022.1:87360-98387 GCA_933207985.1 Pelobates cultripes
CATAGAAATACCAACGAGTCATCGAACTGGCAGGTTAAAAAAAAAAAAAGCAATACCATTGTATACAAAGAAAATCTATACAGGACAGTTTCCATATGCCTATTAGGAATCGCTTTGAACCTGGGAAGGACAAATAATAATCTTGCCATAACTTTTTTAGAAAAACAAAGAAGGAACTGAGAGTTAATTTCCCCTCCTTCACATGCCAAAAGATCGAAAAGAAAGGAAGAAGGTGAATTAGAGGAGGTAAGAGAACCAAGAGAGGTATAAAAAAGCAAGTTCAACCTATAGGTATTTTTAATTTATCCAAGAAAAAGTTAGAAAATTAACACATTACGTTATTGAATAAAAGTTTAAAATTTGCCTCAACTAAAGGCTTGGACAAATTTCAATTCTTTGTGGATCTAAATAATAAATTTACTAGAAATCTTTGCCTTAAGAAACATTTTATTAAGGATACATATACATCTTTAAGCACGACCCCACAAAACGAAACTGGGGTTAAAGAGGTTTTACACACCTCTTTGAAGGAAAGGTCATCATTCTACCCAAAGTGGCTAATGTTGGAGGAGATAACCTTTCAAAATATGGTCAATTCAGATGTACACAGACTGGAATCATTAAATAGATTTCAGTCAAATTTGACTCCACGAGAATACAAAGCCCTGAAAGATATTAGATTGTGAATATTACCTGAATTAATCATATAGACTACACGGGGACACGTCCATTTATATCAAACAACCACAAAACCCCACTTTAGAAAAAAAAGGGAAGTTCCTTAATTTAATTGATAAAGGATTTCAAGAATGGGTTCTAAATACTAAAGAGAGACTATATAGTAATTACATTTGAGAGAATACCTATTTTTTACTTCCTCCCAAAACTACATAAAGACAGGTATAATCCCCCGGGAAGACCTATTATCTTAGGTATCAATTCGGTATCCTGTAGTTTCTCTGAATATGTAGATTGTATATTAAAACCATTGGTGAAAGAAAATGCCCATCATATGTGAAAGATACTACCAGTATATTAAAGGAATTACACCAAACCAAGTGGCAGGAAGATTTTCTCCTAGTGACGGCGGATGTGTCCGCTCTGTATATTAATATTGGCCATGAGTTGGGCATTAGAGCAGTGAGCCATTATTTAAACAATACATCTTCCTATCCCAGTAACCAAACGCAATTTGTTTTGGACTCTATTAGACTTATTCTATAGAATAACTATTTCTGGTTTAACAACGAGTTTTATTTACAGATATGCGGTACGACGATGGGACCAAGTTCACACCCAGCTATATCATCTTTTTTATGGCCCATTGGGAATCAAACTAAAGTTGTAATTTGTATGAATATCTGTTATTTAATTTTAGATATTTGGTTTTAATAGATGATTTGCTTTACTAAAATATAAATGTCACTGTGTCTACTAAATACATGATAAGATTATGCAAGCAATGTCACTTTATATCATGGGACTTTTCTAAAAGCTTGGAAGAGACTGCATTATGCAAATCCAAGCTTCAGAATTTCACCAATAAGAGACTGGACATTTGCCCATTTATTAGCCCTTACGGGTAAGGACTGAAATAGCTTTAAACACCCTGACAAAGCTGTCTGTGTATGGCAAAACGCACAGACAGTTACACAATTACGTATCCAGGTGGAGGCGGAGCTGAGCGTGACCGGGAAATGCAAACGGCATCCACACAGCTAATACTTCAACTCCACCAGATGGAAAGCCACCATATATACTATAAGCTATATACACCTTTTTAATGACACCCATTTGTGTTAATGGGACGATTGGACACTTGCCCATTTAGTAACTCTTACGGGTAAGAACTGAAATCGCTTCAATAATCCTGACGAAGCCGTCTGCGTATGGCGAAACATGTAGACACGTAGACGTGGGTGGAGCTGAGTGTGACCGGGAAATACAGCTAATAATACAACTCCACTAGAAGGAAGCCACAGAGACTACAGATCCACATGGGTAACACCCATTGTGATTGAGCGTGGTTGTGAGTAACGGGTACATGTACCGTCATACTCACCATTTAAACTTGTAAGCGGCAGCCTGTTTGCATTTATTGCTTTATCATATTTTACTTATATTTCTACGGCATTTAACCTTTGGGTTTGAATACATTGTTATCTTTATCACTAGCTTATTAGCCATCATATTGAATTTGACTACATCAAAATGATTGTAATTGCAGCAAATATTCCATACAGATCTGCACTATTATTTCTATTTCTTAATTTTCTTTTACATGTACTATACAACCCTGATTTTGCAATTGCCATCCATTGGGAGTATAAGTATTATTGCTATTTGATGTTTTATCTGTGCATGAGGTATGGGGTTTTTCACCTAAACATCGCTCCACTTCTTGAAAATTGCTAAACGCTATTTAAATTCGAAAATCATATTATCTGATCACCTTCTTTATGGCTACCTGGAAAATATAGGAACTAAAGGCTTTATTACTAGAACAGGTAAACTACTATATATGGATGAGTGTGTATATAAAATTCCTTCTATCATCAGATGGGAAAATGAACCACATAAGTGTTCTAAAACTACTAGTTGTGACGAGACCAATCTCGCCACATTGCATTGGAGAAGCCTGGTTGCTCGCCTGCTGCCTTTGGACTATGGCCCCCATGTTAAAAGAATTTGTTTCGCCTGCAGAAAAGCTGTATTCGGGCTTTTCTGACGGTTGTTCGGTAGATTCAATCTACCGAACAACCGCACAAATGAATAGACCACCTGGGAGCTGGAGTGTGCAGGCAATTAACCTCCCTGAAGCTGCGGTTAACCGCAGCTTAATTGACAATTACTGGGTGGTCGCGGTTACACCTTCGCGCCACACAATGGCAGTGTTATGGAAGCTCCTCGGGTAGCCAGCGCTTGTTCTACCCAGCGGCAGGACACCAAAAGCGGACACTTTTGTCTTACAAGCCCCGCTGAGGCTGGAAGTCTGCAAACCCGTTTGGGAACCGAACAACGGAGCATTCGGGACTTTTAGTGCTGCAATTGTATTCGGTGTGCAAGTACCCAGATAGCCTGCCATGGAGCCTGTTCGTGGAATTAAAGACTTTGGCTCCATGGCAATTAAACTGTATTCGTGTGGTCTGAGCGCCATTCACTTAATAATGTGCGCTCAGACCTGGATATGTTAAATGTATAGTTTTAATGTAATGTGTCTTACCTGGTGTATTTTAACAGTAATGCTTGTTTTAGTATCCCCACGTGCATAATGGAGATTTGCCTTTGTCCCAGGGCAGAGGGGAGGAAGCCAGGATGCATTGTGGGAATATACTGTGACTGTGTGTCCTATTTGTCTGCTTGTCTGTCCCTTGTCACAGTCTCCTGCATAAATACTGGGCAGGTAGCCGTCATTAAACAGACCACTGCTTCAGGGCCGTCTTTAACGCGGGGCAAATGGGGCAGCTGCCCCGGGCCCAGTTTCTCTTGGGGGGCCCGAGGCACCTGCCCCGTGGGCCCCGCTGACCCCGGCGGGCGGGTGGCCGGTCGGGCAGGCGGGCGCGCGAGGGAGCACTCAGTGCTTCCTCTTCAGCTCCCTCGCGCACCGCACTGATGCCGGAGCCGGAAGATGACGTGCCACCCGCCCGCCGGGGTCAGCAGCACCACTGGACCCCAGGGAATCCCCCCAGCACTCCAAAAGGTAAGGAGGCTGGGGGGATTACATTTTTAAAAAAAAATGTGTGTTTGTGTGTATGTGTGTGTTAGTGTATGTGTTTGTGTGTTAGTGTATGTGTGTTAGTGTGTGTGTTTGTGTATGTGTGTGTTAGTGTGTTTGTGTGTTAGTGTATGTGTTTGTGTTTGTGTGTTAGTGTGTGTGTGTGTATGTGTGTGTTAGTGTTTATGTGTTAGTGTATGTGTGTTCGTGTGTGTGTTTGTGTATGTGTGTGTTAGTGTTTGTGTGTTAGTGTATGTGTGTGTTAGTGTATGTATGTGTGTGTTAGTGTATGTGTGTGTTAGTGTATGTATGTGTGTGTTTATGTGTGTTAGTGTGTGTGTTTGTGTGTTAGTGTATGTGTGTTAGTGTGTGTGTTTGTGTATGTGTGTATGTGTAAGTAGTGTGTGTGTGTTAGTGTGTGTGTATGTGTGTTAGTGTGTGTGTGTGTTAGTGTGTGTGTTAGTGTATGTGTGTGTGTGTCAGCATGTGTGTGTGTGTCAGTATGTCTGTCTGTCTGTGTGTCAGTATATATGTGTGTGTATATCTGTGTGTGTCAGTATGTGTATGTGTCAGTATGTCTGTCAGTGCGTCAGTATGTCTGTTAGTGCATGTGTATGCATGTGTCAGTATATCTGTCTGTGTGCCAGTATGTCTGTGTGTGTGTGTGTCAGTATATCAGTCTGTGTGTGTCAGTGTATGTGCCTGTGTGTGTGTGTCAGTATTTCTCAGTGTATGTGGGTGTCAGTATATCTGTCAGTGTGTGGGTGTCAGTATTTCTGTCAGTGTATGTGTGTCAGTATGTTGATCAGTGTATGTGTCTGTGTGTGTGTGTCAGTATGTCGGTATATGTGTCTGTGTGTCAGTATGTCTGTATATGTGCCTGTGTCAGTATGTCTGTCAGTACGTCTACCAGTGTATGTGTCTGTGTGTGTGTCAATATATGTACCTGTGTCAGTGTGTCTGTCAGTGTATGTGCCTGTTTATCTGTATGTAGTCAGTGTATGTATCTGTGTATCTGCTTGTGCGTCAGAGTGTGTACCTGTGCATCTGAGCCGCAACTTTAAATACAAATACACCCCTCCATTCAAACTTCAACACTACATATAAAACACACTCCTGCATTGAAACGTCAACACTACATACAAGCACACTCCTACATTCAAGAACAAACACTACACATAAATGCACACTTGCATTCAAACTCCAGTACCACATACAAACACATTCACACAAACATACTCCATACAAACACATGCTTACATTCAAACATACTAACATGGCTCAGTGCTAAATAGAACCCTGCAAGCATGGGAAATTGGTAGAATCCCAGCTGTCAAAGCATTGTTGGAGTTGCACGACAGATGGGGTTCTACCTTTAGTCCAACCTTGCAATTGGGGGTCCCAATAAAATTCATTCTACTTTAGTACCGCCACTGCGTTGGGATGGATGCCGTGATTGCATACCAGGGAGTGAGGGGCGAGAGCGGCAGGGCACAGGGGGCCCAAGCAAACACTTGCCCAGGGTCCATTCGTTATTAAAGACGGCCCTGCACTGCTTGACCCTCAACACGGAGCCTTGTCTCGTCTTTGGGGGGATTTACTGAATGCTGATAGAGACTGTTTGCTAGGAGTGTAAGCCGCTTGGATGCTTTTCCTATTCGTCTGGTAGCAGCAATTCGTATGGTTCCTGTTCGTGTATTTGGAGTGCTATTTTGGATGCCGTTCGGGAGTTTGGAGCATTCACTTATTGGCGGTTCGTGTGTTTGGTGTTCTGCAGTAGCTGTGCCTGCATCTCTGGAAAGGGGGCCGATCGCCTAAACGTTTTTTACCCCTTTTGTGCAAAACGGTCCGTTACACTAGTCAATTAAGAAAATATATCTACTATATATCTTTGTTGGAAATTAACTTAAAAATGCCAGCGGTGGTACCTGGTTCAAACTAAGATTCATAAAATGTACAATTCTTATTCTCCTACATGCTGGAGATTTAAAAAGGAGAGTATGCTTCATCTTCATGGTATAGCTGTGCCATCATGATATTAAGGGCAGATATTCTCCTTGATTTCAGGCCTATTTGCAAATATCACAATTATTTCTCTTCATCTGTTTCTATTTAATTTAGATCTTCCTATATCGGGAAACAAATCCAAATATTTAATTATTTATATTCTTTATGCACTTAAGATCCGGATAGTCTGCAATTGGAAATCAACACAACCCCTAATATGGCAAGAGATAATAAATCAATTGAATTACCAATGCATAATGAAAAGTAATTTTATAGCATTGTCAGGGAAACATATTTCACAACAAGAACTTTGGAAACCTTGGATTGATTATAAGACCAAATAAAATCTAACTTAGTGGTACATTGATACAGTGTTACTTTCCCCAAATGGGAGGTTAAAATTTTGAGGACCGTAGTCCTTGACATACAATTTGTTATACTGAAACAGAGATGGCATTTTCGGCACTTGTGTATTGTGTGTTGGCAGCTTGAACGTCCCAAACCAAAGTCTCTTCTTTCTGGTGGTAGGATGGATGTAACATGGTGATGCAAAGAGCAGCACCTGTAGTGATGTTTTTCAAATTCAAAGCAGTATAGGGGATAAGATGGGAAAACATAATATAGTGTAGTATGTATTGTATATGAAAAAATACAAAATAACGAAATGCACTTACATTTTTCTGGAGCTTAAAATCAACTCCATATTTATGCGCCTGGATGGTACAATCCCCATCTGTGGATGTGATGGTGGTCCTTGTGCATATTCTGAGACATTTTCCACAGTGGTACAGTAGTCAAGTATCCTCAGTATGTAAGAAGAGGAATCAAAACAGAATACAGTGCTCTCTGTATGTATTAAAAAGAATAAAAAGTGGATGAAAAGAGGTATACTCACAAACGTCTCTGATAAGAATCTTCAAAGATAGGTCAAGAGGCTTCAAATTGCATAAAAGTGACTTTCTCTATTTGGAGACAAACAATAAAACAAGGTGCAGTATAAAATAAATAAATAAATATTATGAAATAATTTTTATTTTATACTGCACCTGATAGCAACTGTCTATAAAATGTATCATCCTGTGATTTTACACTTTCAGATACATATCTACTTAACTTTTGAGGTTAATTTTTACTGTGTCAATTATTCATTTAAATGACTCATGCACTTTACTTTATTTTTTTTTTACTTCATAAAATCACTTCAAACCAGATAGTTTCCCATTGATAAAATGATACTCTATTACTGGGAAGTCTAAGCAGGATTTATTTTGACACCGCTTTTGAATGCATATATATATATATACTATTACAGAATAGTCAATTACTCAAAACGGTAAAAAAAAACTAACAAAAAGTGTGTTATATACTGCAATTTCTCCAATGGTATTTTTTCCATCTTCTAAGCAACTTCTTCAAAATATGTTGTTTTCTAATTTTGCAGAAACAGTAAAACATATGAATTTAAAAGCTGTACTATTATGATTGGGGGTATCTTGTCCTCAATGTCACAAGCTTGTCTTGGTAGATCGGTCCCCATATCCACCATCCCCTTTTCGAACATCATGGGTTAGCATCCTTTGGAACTCCAGATCTTGTGTACTACATTTCCACTGAAACTTTGCCAGCATCATGGCTGTAAGAGCATTTTGGAAGATATACTTCACAACATCTGGTGTGCCGAAAGTTGCCTACCCCTGTGACCTACACCCATGTTCAAGTGAGGAAGACATTGGAATGTGAAATAGCATTGATTTTATCTATTAATTTGTAAAAATTTTCAAGGATAACAATAGCAAAAAGAATACACATTTAATTCCATTCTATAACATATATTTTAAGTCTCACTTTACTGAAGGAGCACTTTAAATATATTGAATACAAACAAAAAGCACAGTACTGTGATTATAGGCACTTAGTGATTTAAATAGTGTCAAATCTAGAGCATCACTTTGTGATCACTCCAAACAGCCTACCAACAATGTTGTACCTCTCTTTTACTAATGCCCATATGAACTAGAACTTTAAGCCCTATAAAAAACACTGTGATTTGGTTGTCACAGGCATTATGGGAATGGTAGCTTAGAGTAAAGACTGTAACATAAGTGACGCAGGAAGATACAGACGCCACTTCTGGAATATCGGACTTAACACAAACACTCAGAAAAGACTGCGAGAAATTACCTGCAGCTACATCTCATCGGGTAATCAGAAATCCTATTGGACAACATGAATGGAAGGTGGGATGAGCGGTAATTTATAAACAGAAACCTGGATATGTACCCTTACTGATTTTAAAAGCCGATCTACAGGTGAAACGCGTCTCAGGAATTGGAGACATTAATCATCATTATTTTTATTGTATTATCACATGCTTTTTTTTCCGTAATAAAAGGTATTTTTTTTTATCATATACTTACCTCTAAGTATCCTCAATCTCCATCTGGGTTCCAACAGAGGAGTGTCATCTTAAACAGACACCAAGCTTTATAACTTGGAGCCAGTTCTATAGGCTCCATACCAGGTGAGAGTTTTGGTATATATAATACTACACCTAGAAGTTCTTGTTTTTATGATATCTGCTTCATCTCCACATATACATTCTATTGGGAGCTGTTTGCATCTGCAGAAGAAAGGTTGTGTATGCCACATGAAGGCACACAAGTTCTTGAGTTTAGAGCATATATCCATAGAAAAGGCTCTACTCTATGTGAGATTATTTCCACTTACTTAGGATAATATATGTACTATTCCTTCACAGTAATACACTAAATACACTAAAGATCAGAGACAACATGGGTTTACTTCAGGGAGATCATGCCAAACTAATCTTATTGATTTTTTTGATTGGGTAACTAAAATTATAGATCAGGGTGGAGCAGTAGACATTGCTTACCTAGATTTCAGTTAGGCTTTTGACACTGTTGCACATAGAAGGCTTATCAATAAACTGCAATCTTTAAGTTTGGATTCAAATATTGTTGAATGGGTAAGGCAGTGGCTGAGTGACAGGCAACAGAGGGTTGTAGTTAATGGAATATATTCGAAGCTTGGACTTGTCATCAGTGGGGTACCTCAGGGATCTGTACTTGGACCCATTCTCTTTAATATTTTTATTAGTGATATTGCAGAAGGTCTTGATGGTAAGGTATGTCTTTTTGCTGATGATACTAAGATATGTAACAGGGTTGATGTTCCAGGAGGGATAAGCCAAATGACAAATGATTTAGGTAAACTAGAAAAATGGTCAGAATTGTGGCAACTGACATTTAATGTGGATAAGTGCAAGATAATGCATCTTGGACGTAAAAACCCAAGGGCAGAGTACAGAATATTTGATAGAGTCCTAACCTCAACATATGAGGAAAGGGATTTAGGGGTGATTATTTCTGATGACTTAAATGTAGGCAGACAATGTAATAGAGCAGCAGGAAATGCTAGCAGAATACTTGGTTGTATAGGGAGAGGTATTAGCAGTAGAAAGAGGGAAGTGCTCATGCCATTGTACAGAACACTGGTGAGACCTCACTTGGAGTATTGTACACAGTACTGGAGACCGTATCTTCAGAAGGATATTGATACCTTAGAGAGGGTTCAGAGAAGGGCTACTAAACTGGTTCATGGATTGCGGGATAAAACTTACCAGGAAAGGTTAAAGGATCTTAACATGTATAGCTTGGAGGAAAGACGAGACAGGGGGGATGATAGAAACATTTAAATATATAAAGGGAATCAACACAGTAAAGGAGGAGACTATATTTAAAAGAAGAAAAACTACCACAACAAGAGGACATAGTCTTAAATTAGAGGGACAAAGGTTCAAAAATAATATCAGGAAGTATTACTTTACTGAGAGGGTAGTGGATGCATGGAATAGCCTTCCAGCTGAAGTGGTAGAGGTTAACACAGTAAAGGAGTTTAAGCATGCGTGGGATAGGCATAAGGCTATCCTAACTATAAGATAAGACTAGGGACTAATGAAAGTATTTAGAAAATTGGGCAGACTAGATGGGCCGAATGGTTCTTATCTGCCGTCACATTCTATGTTTCTATGTTACTTATCCCTTTCTGTTTCATGTACATTTACCATATATCTCTGTGAGGGGTAAGTCCCAGCTTTATATTTCAGCACTGCACTTGCACTTCATGTTGTGAAGGAATTATCACCTAAATGATTGAGTGAAAGGATTATCACCTAAACAATTGAGTGCTTTCTTCTGAACTTTAAATATATCTATTTAATTATAATTTAATAAGCACTTTCTAAATAAGCACTTTCTATATATATATATATATATTTTTTTTTTTAAATATATAAAATACAAAATATTCAGATGGAAGTCCAAATATATATATATATATATATATATATATATATATATATATATATACACTAATAAATTTGAAAGCAAAACATTTTTTATTAATTAGTTTTATTGTTTTTTTACTATTATTTTTATTAAATGCAATGAAAAGAAATTAAAGGTTTAACCAAAAGAACAAAATTGCCTAACGTTTCTCATTCCTTTGGCCATTCAAGTGTTAATGTTATTTGATATGCCACTTTAAGTTGCAAATTAATACTTACTAGTTGATTGCATGTTACTAATGAGAGAGAAGAAGCGAACAGGGTGGATTCTAAGGTAATTAATCTAAACTGGGCTGAGCAGGCTTGTTGGAAATGATTCCCTAGGTCACACTTGTTGAGCATGGGGGCATCCATTAGCAAACTGCCTTCTGCTCTCATGCAAACACTGCTAATCTTTTAGTTACAGATTAGCTGGCAAGCTGGTAGCACAGCCATGCTTCGCTGTGCTCAATGCTATGCTTAATATTATGCATATCTGAAAAGTATTGAAACAGCTTCACTGGAGAGAATAGAGATTGTTTTCCCATGTCTTCACTTTTTTATAAAAAATATAATCCTCCATAGGAAATAATTTCAAGCACTGCTGATCCTGCCAGCCGTGGGCAATGCTGCACCTTCAAAGTGAACTCTTAAAATAATTCAGTTACAAACGTGTAGTCTGTCTTTGAAATGTTTTTCTGTTTTTTTTTTAACACTGTATATTTTTAAAATATTTTAACTATTAACTAGTTGTCCATTAGGTACACATAGTATAAAATTGAAAGAAAAAAATAAAGCACTTGTACTTGGAACTTAAGTTGTCCGTAATTATGTTTTAAGTATATATCTATATCATTTATTTTGTGTTATATCATATGATAAAAATATATTTATATGCCTGTTATATGTGAAAATTAGTGATGTCGCGAACCCGAAATTTTCGGTTCGCGAACGGCGAAC
>CAKOES020000023.1:0-48471 GCA_933207985.1 Pelobates cultripes
ATCTATATACTGTATAATCACTGTGTCTCCCAGCTCTATCTATATACTGTATAATCACTGTGTCTCCATGGGAAACCAGCTCTATCTATATACTGTATAATCACTGTGTCTCCATGGGAAACCAGCTCTATCTATATACTGTATATTCACTGTGTCTCCATGGAAACCAGCTCTATCTATATACTGTATAATCACTGTGTCTCCATGGAAACCAGCTCTATCTATATACTGTATAATCACTGTGTCTCCATGGAAACCGGCTCTATCTATATACTGTATAATCACTGTGTCTCCCTGGGAAACCGGCTCTATCTATATACTGTATAATCACTGTGTCTCCATGGGAACCAGCTCTATCTATATACTGTATAATCACTGTGTCTCCATGGAAACCAGCTCTATCTATATACTGTATAATCACTGTGTCTCCCTGGGAAACCAGCTCTATCTATATACTGTATAATCACTGTGTCTCCATGGGAAACCAGCTCTATCTATATACTGTATAATCACTGTGTCTCCATGGGAAACCGGCTCTATCTATATACTGTATAATCACTGTGTATCCATGGAAACCAGCTCTATCTATATACTGTATAATCACTGTGTCTCCATGGAAACCAGCTCTATCTATATACTGTATAATCACTGTGTCTCCCTGGGAAACCAGCTCTATCTATATACTGTATAATCACTGTGTCTCCATGGAAACCAGCTCTATCTATATACTGTGTAATCACTGTGTCTCCATGGGAAACCAGCTCTATCTATATACTGTGTAATCACTGTGTCTCCATGGGAAACCAGCTCTATCTATATACTGTATAATCACTGTGTCTCCATGGGAAACCGGCTCTATCTATATACTGTATAATCACTGTGTCTCCATGGCAACCAGCTCTATCTATATACTGTATAATCACTGTGTCTCCATGGAATCCAGCTCTATCTATATACTGTATAATATAATCACTGTGTCTCCATGGGAAACCGGCTCTATCTATATACTGTATAATCACTGTGTCTCCATGGGAAACCGGCTCTATCTATATACTGTATAATCACTGTGTCTCCCTGGGAAACCAGCTCTATCTATATACTGTATAATCACTGTGTCTCCCAGCTCTATCTATATACTGTATAATCACTGTGTCTCCCTGGGAAACCAGCTCTATCTATATACTGTATAATCACTGTGTCTCCATGGAAACCAGCTCTATCTATATACTGTGTAATCACTGTGTCTCCATGGGAAACCAGCTCTATCTATATACTGTGTAATCACTGTGTCTCCATGGGAAACCAGCTCTATCTATATACTGTATAATCACTGTGTCTCCATGGGAAACCGGCTCTATCTATATACTGTATAATCACTGTGTCTCCATGGGAAACCGGCTCTATCTATATACTGTATAATCACTGTGTCTCCATGGAAACCAGCTCTATCTATATACTGTATAATCACTGTGTCTCCCTGGGAAACCAGCTCTATCTATATACTGTATAATCACTGTGTCTCCATGGGAAACCAGCTCTATCTATATACTGTATAATCACTGTGTCTCCATGGGAAACCAGCTCTATCTATATACTGTATAATCACTGTGTCTCCATGGAAACCAGCTCTGTCTATATACTGTATAATCACTGTGTCTCCATGGGAAACCGGCTCTATCTATATACTGTATAATCACTGTGTCTCCATGGAAACCAGCTCTATCTATATACTGTATAATCACTGTGTCTCCATGGAAACCGGCTCTATCTATATACACCATAATCACTGTGTCTCAGCGGAAACCAGCTCTGTCTATATACTGTGTATAATCCTGTGTCTCCATGGGGAAACCAGCTATCTATATACTGTATAATCACTGTGTCTCCATGGAAACCAAACCTATCTATATACTGTATAATCACTGTGTGTCTCCATGGAAACCAGCTCTATCTATATACTGTATAATCACTGCGTCTCCATGGGAACCAGCTCTATCTATATACTGTATAATCACTGTGTCTCCATGGGAACCAGCTCTATCTATATACTGTATAATCACTGTGTCTCCATGGGAAACCAGCTCTATCTATATACTGTATAATCACTGTGTCTCCACTAGAGCCAGCTCTGTCTTATACTATTAGCCAATCACTGTGTGTCTCCATGGGGAAACCAGCTCTATCTATATACTGTATAATCACTGTGTCTCCATGGGAAACCAGCTCTATCTATATACTGTATAATCACTGTGTCTCCATGGAAACCGGCTCTATCTATATACTGTATAATCACTGTGTCTCCATGGAAACCAGCTCTATCTATATACTGTATAATCACTGTGTCTCCATGGGAAACCGGCTCTATCTATATACTGTATAATCACTGTGTCTCCATGGAAACCAGCTCTATCTATATACTGTATAATCACTGTGTCTCCATGGAAACCAGCTCTATCTATATACTGTATAATCACTGTGTCTCCATGGAAACCAGCCCTATCTATATACTGTATAATCACTGTGTCTCCATGGGAAACCAGCTCTATCTATATACTGTATAATCACTGTGTCTCCATGGGAAACCGGCTCTATCTATATACTGTATAATCACTGTGTCTCCATGGGAAACCGGCTCTATCTATATACTGTATAATCACTGCGTCTCCATGGAAACCAGCTCTATCTATATACTGTATAATCACTGTGTCTCCATGGAAACCAGCTCTATCTATATACTGTATAATCACTGTGTCTCCATGGAAACCAGCTCTATCTATATACTGTATAATCACTGTGTCTCCATGGAAACCAGCTCTATCTTTATACTGTATAATCACTGTGTCTCCATGGGAAACCAGCTCTATCTATATACTGTATAATCACTGTGTCTCCATGGGAAACCAGCTCTATCTATATACTGTATAATCACTGTGTCTCCATGGAAACCAGCTCTATCTATATACTGTATAATCACTGTGTCTCCATGGGAACCAGCTCTATCTATATACTGTATAATCACTGTGTCTCCATGGAAACCAGCTCTATCTATATACTGTATAATCACTGTGTCTCCGTGGGAAACCAGCTCTATCTATATACTGTATAATCACTGTGTCTCCGTGGGAAACCAGCTCTATCTATATACTGTATAATCACTGTGTCTCCATGGGAAACCAGCTCTATCTATATACTGTATAATCACTGTGTCTCCATGGAAACCAGCTCTATCTATATACTGTATAATCACTGTGTCTCCATGGAAACCAGCTCTATCTATATACTGTATAATCACTGTGTCTCCATGGAAACCGGCTCTATCTATATACTGTATAATCACTGTGTATCCATGGAAACCAGCTCTATCTATATACTGTATAATCACTGTGTCTCCATGGAAACCAGCTCTATCTATATACTGTATAATCACTGTGTCTCCATGGGAAACCAGCTGTATCTATATACTGTATAATCACTGTGTCTCCATGGAAACCAGCTCTATCTATATACTGTATAATCACTGTGTCTCCATGGAAACCAGCTCTATCTATATACTGTATAATCACTGTGTATCCATGGAAACCAGCTCTATCTATATACTGTATAATCACTGTGTCTCCATGGAAACCAGCTCTATCTATATACTGTATAATCACTGTGTCTCCATGGGAAACCAGCTCTATCTATATACTGTATAATCACTGTTTCTCCATGGAAACCAGCTCTATCTATATACTGTATAATCACTGTGTCTCCATGGAAACCAGCTCTATCTATATACTGTATAATCACTGTGTCTCCATGGGAAACCAGCTCTATCTATATACTGTATAATCACTGTCTCCATGGGAAACCAGCTCTATCTATATACTGTATAATCACTGTGTCTCCATCCATGGAAACCAGCTATACATGTCTGTATTAAATAGGAGATACAGCCTGGAGAGACCTGGGCTCTGTCATTAAAGCCTCCATGGCTGACTGCAATTCCCACCACCTGCAGCCAACTGGTAGACAGACTAATGGGAGCTGGCTGGGGACTGTCAGCTACTCTGGTTTATATATACACCCTGACACACCAAGGGGCACACCATGCTAATTAATCTAACCTCAGGGAGCTAGCACATCACAGAGCTCCACAGCATCAACTAGGGAGCTAGCACATCACAGAGCTCCACAGCATCAACTAGGGAGCTAGCACATCACAGAGCTCCACAGCATCAACTAGGGAGCTAGCACATCACAGAGCTCCACAGCATCAACTAGGGAGCTAGCACATCACAGAGCTCCACAGCATCAACTAGGGGTTGGTACATCACAGCGCCATAATATCAGAGAACTAAACTAGTTAAAGGATTAAACACAGTGCTAGCAAATTCCATTCTCTGGACGTTGTCTGGGTTTTCAGGCAGGTCCTGCAAATTGTAATTAATAAAATGACCTAATTATGTAAAAATACTACATAAATATGCACGTAGAATTTTATATATACATATAGATATATGAAGTTTACATGTATAGTTATGAAATTTATGTAATTATGTATATGGACATGTATATCGTATTATATTTATTTTTATATACATAGATATATATGTATAATTTTAGTGTATTTTGATATATAATATCAAATATATATATATATTTAAACAAGTTTTAATTAGTTATTATTTATAATACTCTAAGTGTATGTATATATTAATAAAAAATGCACTTGGTATGACGTTGTATCTAAGGTGTGTGTGTATATATAATATCTCTCTCTCCCTATCTATAAATAAAAGTTTTTTTTAAACTTTTTTTTCACTTGCTGGCAGAATTAATTGACGCCTTAGTTATACTGGGTGTTTTATTTTATTTTTATTTTTTCAACTCTGCTATTAAAAGACAAACTTTTTCAGCGTTTGTGTACTATTCACTGTTTGGGTAAACGCAAACTGAAGGGCAGTTCTTGCTATCACATTGGAAGTGCCATTGTTGACATCAGTATCCAGGAGCTACTGAGACTTTTCCTACAGTCATGGCAT
Source organism: Pelobates cultripes (assembly GCA_933207985.1). Lineage (NCBI taxonomy): Eukaryota > Metazoa > Chordata > Amphibia > Anura > Pelobatidae > Pelobates > Pelobates cultripes. The sequence goes on from CAKOES020000023.1 coordinate 5,025, forward strand.
CGCATAAAAACACGTGTGTGCACGCCGTGACATCATCGTTGCCATATTCCATGAACTTGCGGCCTATTGCCAACACACGGGCTGGAAAATATTAAAGGACCACTATAGTGCCCTTAGGGTGCCCCCACCCTCAGGGACCTTCTCCTGCTGGGCTCAGGGGAGAGGAAGGTGTGACGAAGTGCCCTTCGCCACTTGGTCCTGGAGAAGCCTGCTTGCCAGCCTCCTCCCCTGTGACTATGACTCTTTCATGTATCTGGCTTTAAAGCCCCTAGTCTACCTTCAGACATACTATTTATGTGGGCTGCTTTATTTATCCTATGTTTTAGTCACCCTGTACCCATTATAGGTGCAGGGTGTGTGTAATGTAATTGTTTATAGTGTGTGTGTGTGTGTGTGTGTGTATACTGTGTAATGTATTGCCTGCTCTCCTGTACTGCTGTGGGTTTGGCTATGGAGCTTGTCTAGTGCCCTCTGTTGGTAGCAACAGCAATATGCACTACCTGAATTGCAAGACTGGGCCATTTGCATATTCGGGTAGATTTGCATATTGCTAATTCTGCAGGCAGGTGAGATATTTACTGTTAAATATTGTCTCCCCCACCCCTTTAAAAATGTGCCATTGTGTTGTGATAAGTCACTGTGTGTTTCTTGATATGGTTTGACTGTTTGTGATTTTATTGAGGTTTCACAACAATGTTATTGTGGTGACCCTATTGGCTGGTCCCAAGGGAAATAAAGGTTTTGACAGTTCTTCTTGATCCCTCTAAACGTAGCCTTGTCTTGTTATTGGAGGGAGCTGTTATAATCACACTGGGGATTGCTATGCTCTGCATGCTCCCCTGAGCTTGAGTCACTTAGCTCTTTTAAGAGCTTGTTCCTGACACGCTCTCCTTGGAGGAGGGGTCTTCACCACACAGTCCTTGAGGACAGAAGCTGATCCAGGGTGGAAGGAAGACGGCGAAACTCCAGTCAAGACACGGTGGTTGCAGAGCCTGTGGTGGTTGTGGTGTCTGCTGCAGTGCTTGGGAGTCCTCAGGAAGCGCTAGGAGCGTCCATCAACAGAGGGTACTCAGTCGGAGTACAAGGAGCTCCGTTACAACTAGTACATCACAGAGCTCCCCAGTAATAAAACTCACAGTAATGTGCATTATATAAGTGTATCACAGATATCCCCAGTAATAAAACTCATAGTAATGTGCATTATATAAGTGTATCACAGAGCTCCCCAGTAATAAAACTCACAGTAATGTGCATTATATAAGTGTATCACAGAGCTCCCCAGTAATAAAACTCACAGTAATGTGCATTATATAAGTGTATCACAGAGCTCCCCAGTAATAAAACTCACAGTAATGTGCATTATATAAGTGTATCACAGAGCTCCCCAGCAATAAAACTCACAGTAATGTGCATTATATAAGTGTATCACAGAGCTCCCCAGTAATAAAACTCATAGTAATGTGCATTATACAAGTGTATCACAGAGCTCTACAGCAATAAAGCTCACAGTAATGTGCATTATAAGTGTATCCACAGCACTAAAAGGCACAGTATATCACAGAGCTCCACAGTACTAACATTTGCCGTATTGAACAGTATATCAGAGCTGCCAGGGGCTCAATAGCTCAGTCTAGCCACTGTCGACCGAGACATGAGTTATATGACCTTGTAACAAGCGGCTATTCTGATTACCCCTTGCATCAACTGAGGGACATCAAAACTGTTACTAAAAAATGAATGTTACATGGGGATCTGATGAGCATCATAGGGACAGTATCTTTATTACAAGGTGTCCTCGAAGGCCCGATAGGGATAATAAGTACCGTATTAATATTATCCCATCTAATCTACAAGCTAGATGGAACACATTGTGCAATAAGGCAGAGTAACAATGAGTACTCCATCCATTGCAAGCTTTGATATTTACATCGAATTACTAGTGCTCTATTACGCAGTGACGGCCAACCATGACACCATTAATGGTTTCTGGACTACATTTCCCAGGTCTAAAAGCTAGCTGAGCATCATGGGAAATGTAGTCCAGAAACAAGTTGGGTTGTCGAAGTTAGCCATCACTGTACTATAGTATTTTAAGGGTCCGTTACTTTCACATCCCTCTCTCCCACCCTTCTACCTTTATTAAAACAAACTAAAATAAATAAATAATGAAAGCATTTGAAAGGACTAGGTTTTTTCCTGGTCAGGTAGAATGAACATTCTAAATACATTCATTCTACCAAAATGGCTATACTGATGGAGAATGATACCTCGTAATTTTCCAGAAAACTGGTTAGCATTATCACAGTCATCGTTATGCAAATTTGTATAGGGTGGCAAAAAAAAAAAACTAGGGTGAAAATGAAAAATCTAGCTCGGTCAATGCAAGATGGAGGTCTGGGGTGTCCAGAAATTATGCAATGTTACATGGCTAGCAGACACTTCCACATTTTGCTCACTCAAAATAATATGGCGACCAAAGAAACGTGGTACAACATGGAAAAAACTACAACAGGGGTAAACAATTTGTCCTCATTATTTAGGGTTTCAGATCTGAACTAACAAACTGGTGGAATAAAATCACATTCAATATGGGATTTAGATATAAAATAATAGAGGTGCTCCCATTCTCTATGATTTCAGACATGATGGAAAATATAAAAATAGACATCTAGAAAAAAGCGAGGGGGAAATCAGGGATTTCGAAAATATAGCGCAGAATAAAATCAAACCCTTTAGGCAAATCATGGAGGAATTTAAAATCTCCAGGAAGGAAACCTTCAATTACCTAGGAATCAAGGGCTTCATTTCTGAATATTTATCCAAGAACAAGGAGGAGAAAAATATAAAAAACGCAGACATCTTGTGGAACTAAAGAACTATAAGAACCGTTTGGCAAAATGTGCCAAAATTATATAAGGATGGAGGCACGATAAATCAATAGGATTGATTAACAAATGGGAAGAAGAACTACAAATATCCATAGAAGAAAAAAGGATAAGCTCCCTAAGTAAAGTATACAAACATATACATTGCCTAAATCTTACAGAAACACATTTTAAACTCGCCAACAGGTGGTATTTGACACCAAAACGTATAAATAGAATCTTTCCAGAAACATCAGCCAGGTGTTGGAAATGCAACGTTAATGAAGGTAATCTGATCCACAGTGGGTGGTATTGTGCTCCTATAAGTCAATATCGGAAGAATGTAACGAAGGGAATTTATCAAATAACTGGAATGAAAAGATTTAAGCCTGAAGTAGTTTTATTAAACCCAAAGAGGCCCAAAATGCCAAAAAAAGAACAAATGCAATAATACATATCATTACGGCAGTAAAACGCCAACTAGAACAGTGCTAATTCCCCCTTCAAAGAATTAATCATTCAAGTCATATGGCAAGCGAAAATGGAAAGGGGTTGTGATGAGAGCAATCTTGCCACATTGCATTGGAGAAGCCTGGTTGCTCACCTGCTGCCTTTGGACTATGGCCCCATGTTAAAAGACATCTTTTTCTCTGCAGAAAAGACTTATTCGCGCTTTTCTGCCCGGTGTTCGGTAGATTCAATCTACCGAACAACCACACGAATGACTAGACCACCTGTGAGCTGGAGTGTGCCAGCAATTAGCCTCCCAGAAGCTGCGGTTAACTGCAGCTTAATTGACGAATACTGGGTGGCCGCCATTCGTATTACGAAAACGAGGTCACGGACATTTTAAACACGCGAACGCACAGCAGTGTTTGAAGCCTAACTCATGGAACTAAAAACGGACACAGTTTGGCGCGAACACCGCTGAAGCCGCCGACCTCCCTTGTTCGGCGGGAGTGCACGAACGGCCCAGTGTTCGGTAGTTTTACCTGACTATTATACCCCAGATAGGAATCCCATGCAGATCATTCGTATGAGAACTAACTTTGTAAAGACTTTGACTCCATGGCGATTGAACTGTATTCGTGTGGTCTGAGCGCCATTTGCTTAATAATGTGCGCTCAGACCTGAGCTATCTGGGGACATGTTGAATGTATAGTTTTAATGTAATGTGTCTTACATAGTGTATTTTAATAGTAATTATTGTGTTAGTATCCCCACGTGCATAATGGCGATTTGCCTTTGTCCTGGGAGATAATTGAATTACTTCTCAATTATCTCCAGGGCAGAGAGGAGGAAGCCAGGATGCATTGTGGGAATATAATGTGACTGTGTGTCCTAGATTGCTGATTGTCTGTCCTTTGTCACAGTCTCCCATTTGGTCCCCTAGGGGAGTGTCCACCAGGTGGGAGACCTGCATAAATACTGGGCAGGTAGCCCTCATTAAACAGACCACTGCTTGACCCTCAACACGGAGCCTTGTCTCGTCTTTGGGGGGATTTACTGTATGCTGATAGAGACTGATTGCTAGGAGTGTAAGCCGCTTGGAGGCTTTTCCTATTCGTCTACTAGCAGCTATTCGTATGGTTCCAGTTCGTGAGTTTGGAGTGCTATATTGTATGCCGTTCAGGAGTTTGGAGCATTCCCTTACATGCGGTTCGGGAGTTTGGTGTTCTACAGTAGCTGTGCCTGCATCTCTGAAAGGGGAAGATCTTCTAAACGGCGGTTCAACCCTTTTATGCCTGGGGGTGCCGTTACAATTGGTGGCAAGCGGCGGGTATCGTTCCTACAGCCAGAAGGACAGCTACAGGAGACACCATTTCTTTGGATTTACAAGTGGGGGCAACGCATGTCCCAGTACAGCGACCCTAAAAGCAACAGAATGGAACTAGCAGTGTTATACGAGGAGGAGGACCTGGATGGCCGGGATGCATTAAGGAAAGGCATCTGGTACCAGGCCCTGGATAATGTACAATACCAGCGGGGTGAGAGTCTCCCCAGTGAAGAGCAGCGGTTGCAGAAGCAAGTGGCCCTGCGGATGCCCTTCCTGGGAGAGCAGCCCCTGGAGGAATGGGTGAAGGAACTAGAGCACCGGGTATGGCAAGAGGATGCCTACCAGGCGCTCTAGTGGTATATGGCACAGTATATACCCTGCACAGCCGAGCATGACAAGTCAGAGGGAGAGGAGTTTGATGGTCCTGGCTTGTTATGGGAGTCCTTTGCAGAGCCTGACTTCGGGAGCCCTGCGCAGAACAGACTTCAGGACATTTTCTACGAGAGGGAGGCTAGGCATGACTGGGATGACCCCCATGAGGTAGAGCAAGACCTGGCTCACCTAGCAACCCTGGAGTGGGAACTGGAGCAGGACTACCGAGATCTCTTCCACTCCATTGGGAAGGCTCCGCAGGACAGCAGAGTGACAGATCCAGTTCCAGACCCCTTCAGCTGGGAAGATATTGTTGAGATTTACTGGGAGGAACCCTAGGCGGCAGGTGGAGATGGGACAGAGGTCTCTCCACTGGCCCTACAGGGATGCTGGGCGGTCAGCCCAGATCCCCAGCGGCAGGTTGATTTGCAGGGAATAGAGAGCCGTGTCTACTTTCCCCAGCTGCAGTGTGAAGTGCAGGGAGTGGAGAGCATAGTTTCCCCTCCCCAGCGGCAGTGTACCTTGCAGGGAGAGGAGAGCAGCGTCCTCCCTTCCCAGCGGCAGGGTGAGTTACAGGGATGCTGGGCGGTCGGCTCAGATCCCCAGCGGCAGTGTGATATGCAGGGAAGGGTCCTTGGAGATAATTGGATTACTTCCCAATTATCCCCAGGATAGAAGACTCTGTAGAACTGGTTTTGGGCAGAAAAGCCATGCTTCCTTTGGTCACAAAGGACTACGATCTATCTTTTGAACCACTGGACCAATATGTATGATTTTGACGTATGTTTGTATTTGGAGTATGTGGATTCTGAAAATGTTATGTGAATGTGATGCATACTTTTCAAGTTATGAATAATGTGGAAAAATTGTATTTCTCTGCTTGTTACAATTACATTACCCATTGTGCAAGGTAGTTGTATCACAGGCAGAGGGGAGGATTTTGTGTGGGAGTGTCTGAGTGTATTGTATGTGTTTATTGGTTGTGTTCCAAACCCCTGTGGGTGGTACTAATGTGTAAGAATGTGTACATAAGCACAATAAACCCACAGCTCTGGCTGTTCACTGCTTGACCCTCAACACGGAGCTTTGTCTCTTTCTTGTGGGGATTTATTGTATGCTGTTCCAGTTCGACTGCTAGGAGTGTAAACCTATTCGTATGGTTTTTACTATTCGGCTGTTTACAGCATTCATATGGTTTCCTGTTCGGCGGTTTTGGTGTTCTGCAGTAGCTGTGCCTGTGTCTCTGGAGGGGGAAGATCTACTAAATGGCGGTTTAACCCTTTTATGCCTGGGGGTGCCGTTACAGGGGTATACTGACGAATATAGGAAATATTCCATTATTGTCCATTCTATCGTTATTACATATTGCACTATTATTGTATTCTTTTTTTCCCTTAAGCTATACCGCTGGCCAGTATTCCAATTACGTATGTACCTTCCCTATTGTTAGCACTGTTCACCTTTTTTATTCTGTAAAATTGGTCTTGTTTTTCACAAGGTTGGGGGGAGGAGGAAGGGGGGGAGGGGGAGGGGGAACACCTTGTTGGTGAATTGCAGCTTATTAACAGAAAGAGCGCGCTTATTCTTGTTTTTTGATTTTGTTTTTTTACACGAAGCACAGATAGAGAATTGGGAAAATTTCATATGGACCCTGAAGATCCCAGGAACGGGCACATTATAAAGGACGGAACGATAAACCATATTACACCATACATAAGGGTGCGAGCTCTCTAAGGACAAGTAGTTAAAATAAATTGACAACCCAGAACAAGAAGCTAAAATAGCAAGCAAAGCAATTGGCTGAAAGGTTACTGGCAGGGCAAAGAAGAGAGTTGAAGGTATCAAAGATGCCTGGGATTGTGGGAGCATGAAAAAAAGAGAAAATGTTTACCAAGGGTTCGGGATGTATGAACAGAAGACCTTCTCCAGTAGTGTTCAACTGAACGGGAACATCTCTGCAGTTAGCAAGTCAACACAGTGTGCCACTGTTAAAGGCTCATCCTCCTTAACCCCTTAAGGACCAAACTTCTGGAATAAAAGGGAATCACAACATGTCACGTGTCCTTAAGGGGTTAAGGTGTATATTTGGAGCATTGCTGCAGCACCCAGGGCAGAGGTGAGCATTATATGAGGAGATAGTCAGAGAGGGACAGGAGAAGGTAGGGATGGATAAGAGTTGAGAATGAACATCAGTTGCTGGAGGTCAAGAGAATTCAAGACTTGAGGGGGGATGGCTATAGATTTGTATAAGAAAAGTGAATAGAATTAAAAATGCTGACAACAGGCACAGATTAGTTCCCGATTCTGGTACAATATGGCTTGGAGTTTGGGAATTCGACTGATCACCTGATTGGTGCAAGAATTGGACTTCAGACCAAAGTGAATCTCTTGTCTAGTGAATAAAGCCTTGTGTGAAGGAGAGAGTGTATCCCTAAAGCCTTTCTCGCAGGGTTCATGAAACCTAACTCTTGGCCAAAAAGGATAGAAGTAGAAAAGACTGGGAATTTTCCATTTAAATAATTTAGTATACATTTAGAATATTTTTTTTTATTTTCATTATTGTATTATTAGCAACAAATCACTAATTTCAGTGACTATTAGAAGCAATCGCCTGTCTTTGGAATTTCCCCAGAGTCACCTTTGAAGGGACCATCTGGGGCTGTTGCTAAAGCAAGGCTCTGCCTAATGACAGATGGTGACGGGGATTATGTCATGCTCTAATTGATCACTAAACAGCACAAGCTCAGTAATGGCTTTCCAAACTTGTAACACCCATTTTAATAACTACTGAATTTGTATCAGTGACCTTGAATAATTCATTTAATTTTTTCAGCATTAGATAATGAGAGAGTGTCATGGGTTTCAGAAGCGGGGGGTACAAGGGGGAAGGGATACCCCTCTGACAACTTTGTGGAGGTCCGATAAGAGGATTACCCAGTGCACTTTACTGTTTAAACTATTGCTTCTCTAAATAGCGTATTTCTTGTGGGATCATTTCTGTGCTTTTTTGATAAAATAATTTTTCTATTGCACTTTTGTGGGGAGCATTGTTATGTATATTAACGGGGTAATTACTAAGCTGAATATTGTGGGGAATTCAAAGTTAATTCAAATGGATTTTCAATTTGAAGGCTAAACTAGTTGAACTGTAACATTTGATAATAATTTGGCTACTTTGGCCTCAATTTGAAACTCACCTTGAATTCCTAACAATTCTCAATATTTGTCCCCTAAATCCCCCATAGGCCGGGCCCAGTTTTGGTTGGACTCCTCCTGGCTGCACGGCAAGAAATTGGGGATTTTTATAAAAGTCCCCTAGATCTAGGCATGACTAGTTGCTCAACCTCTGAGCCATATCTCCTGCCGTCAAAGAGACGAAAAAAATCAAACAAACTACAGACAACGCGATTTCATTCACTTATTTTCCTTTGGGAGGGGGGTTAGTTGTGGATGGTGCACTGCTGTTACTATGGAAACGCCTCCATTGAAAGTATTATTTTTACACTTTTTTCAGCATGTTTTAATTCGTTATCAATGTCATGTGTTAACACGTGGGGCCAATGCCGGATGTGACGGAACGCTGGTACGCCGTCACTTGGTCACTTGGGCATTAAGAGCTCCTTTATTTGGGTGGGCTTCGGTGGGGAGCGGCCATTTAGACCGCACAGACTTAGACCTAACCACAACATGGAGAGACAAGATGGCGCCGAACCAGAGACTGTGTGACCACGTGGGTGGGGATTGGGACTTACCCCTTTGTGACTCAGGGAGCCGAGTCACCTATTGTTGACTGTGTGGTAATCCCTTTACTTAATGCATAATGTTTTCCTGTGTATGCAAAGTAGGTGTTCTGTGATGATGTGTCCTATTGGTTATTAATGGGCTTAGTGTGATTGGCGGTTTGTTGGTTGCTGTTCCAAACCTATGAGTGTTTACTAATGAGTTTACTTGTATACAAATACCTGGGTGTGTCTAATAAAAATTAGCTCCTGGTCTACCCTCGAGCTGTGTATGTCTGCTGTTTGTGGGGAAGAGGTGTTAGCTGAGTCTTCATTAATGGGCTGACCTCTGTGGTTTGGCGGTGGGAAGAAGCTGTTCGGACGGATGTGCTCAGTTGGGGCACAGGGGACCCGTCACACTGGCCTTTTGTGTTCCTTTAAAAAAAAGAAAACTGTCTGCATATTTTTTTCATTTATTTTTCAATTTATATTATTACCAATAGAACACTAAGGAGGGGGGAGACAGTGGGCATTTTGCCCTAGGTGACAGCTGGCATGGGGCATGTAGCACTTTATATCCGTGCAGTCACCGGATGGTAGTAGGACAGGAGTAAAGGGCAGAGTGCGGTTATGGGTGACAGTAGGACTTAATCCCACGTCCTGCCTCGCTGTTCATTCTCTGCCCCCTGCTCAGAGCTCCAATGGTAGGCTTGGTAGAGAAGCGTGCAGACACCAAGCCATGACCCCACTTGGCCATGTCAGAATATTGGTAATTGCAAATATGGGATTTCATTGGGGAAGGTGAAACAACTCTAAGGTTAGGAGATACTCTAAGCACCAAAACAACTTCATCTTAGGCCCTGTCCAGGCTTCCCGATCCAAGCCATTGCTACACGGATGGTGAACATTAGGTGGCATAGCAGTAAATGTTTTTCTAATTAGGACCCGACAGTATATCATAAGACTAGTAAGAGGCTATCTTTAGATCTAACCCCGCACCACCACAACGTGCTCCTTCACACCAGCAGGATATGGGAGGACCTTCATACCTGTAGTTCACAATCCTTGTGCTGTAAGGAGTTTTTCAGATCATTAATGGTTTGTTCAAGACTTTTGACTTCATGTTTGACCAGAGTCTGTTTCTCCGCAGCTAGTTGGTTTATAAGTGAATCCTTGCTGTCCAGTACTAACGTCAAATGCTGGATCATTCTGCAGGAAATAGATTTATAATGTGAATGTATGAAGTGTTTTACTATTACTAGCATTTATATAACACCAACTATTTCACAGCACTTTACAATTATAGAGAGGGGAGATTTGGGGATAAAGAAAGTCCTATCCTACCAAGCTTACACTATGAGGATTTGAGGTGGGTGGATTTACATCAATAGGATATAGGGGAATGGCAACACTGTGGTAGGGTGGAGTGGAGGGACAGGAATGGTAAAACTGGGGTGGGGGAAATGGTAAAACTAGGGTGGGGGGAAATGGTAAACTGGGTGGGGGATAGGAATGGTAACACTGGGGGGATAGGAATGGTAACACGGGGTGGGGGGATAGGAATGGTAGCACTGGGGTGGGGGATAGGAATGGTAACACTGGGGTGGGGTGGGGGATGATGAGAGCTGGAGACTGAGTATTAGGACGACAACGACGACTTTAAGGGCCATAATATCCGAAAGGAAAATATACTTGAGACTTATTATGAAAGGGGATGATGTTCACATTCTCGTTATTATTCACATGCTTTGATGTAACTCAGCATAGAGCCGTAGAAGGTCAGTTAACCCATCGTGGCCGATATCTATACCAGCTAATGTAAACGATGGCAGGTGAGTACAGTGGTCAGTGTGATAATGAAGTGCAGTTCAGCGTGCCTCTGTTTGGCAGCTACTTTCTTCATGAGTAGACACTATGAGAACCTGAATAAATCTGATCCTGCACTAGAGAAGTCCTGGGATCATTGCACCCCTATAGCACCATTAACAATAATACGATGGAAGATTAAGACCTACTTGTCTTTCTCAGCCAGTGTGGAACAGTAATTCTTCTGCAGGAGCCTGGCTTCTGACATCTCCACACTGAATTCTTTCATGGTTTTCCTCAAGTCCATACAATTCCTCTTCTCTGCATCCAACAAGGCTGACATCCGATCTGCTTCATTCTTAGACAGTCTTGCTTCCTGAAATGTAGAAAATAGAATACGATAGCTATACATTACAAATGTTTACATGTATGTTAGAAATTTCATATGAGGGAGAATGTTTGATTTGTGGAGGAAAGGGGATATTTGAGACCTGGCAATGTGTTGTTGTGATTAGAAACCTACAACACAGTAAATGAACAAAGATCATTGAGCTGGAATTATGAAGTCAATCATGCACCCCATTCTGTCACTTACATGTGTCCCTCGGCGGTGGCTCCTGTTCCGCCTCCGCTACTCCCCCACCAGCTGAAGTCAATGGCCGCACTGACATTAGTATTTCCCGCATGTATAATGCTTTCCTATGGGGTTTTACATGATGCTGGATGTCCTTATATATATAGCTGAACCACTGCACAACCAGTCTCCAACTACCATGACCACTTCAAATCACTGAAGTTGTCATGGTGGTTGGAGTAACCCTTTGGATAAAACGTTTCTAGAGTGGATAAACAGATACCTTGCCTAGCTCCCTACTATACCTGGCTCTGCTATTTCGGCTTTAATTTTGGAAGATGGTGGCCTGCGTGACGCACTTTTCTATTTAGAATAGACTCTCGTAGGTGTCTTTTCTTATCACAACTTGTCTTGAACCCGCTCAGTAAAACATTGACACATCAATTCTCTCAAATGCTTCGCTGGCATGATTCAAATCTAGTCTACTTTTTGTTTTTCAATTCAATGTTTGACAGTTTTTTGTTGTCTTTGTTACAGTTTATTTCTAGTTTAATAGCGATCCACCATGCCATCTTCGAGTTGGCTCTCTGTTTGTTGTGTGCATATACTGTACCTCCTGAAGTAGCTGGATTTTGTTCTCCAGAAGTTCCTGGACCTGTTCTGTCTCCTCGCGTTTCTGGTCATACTGCCGACGCAGCTCAGCTTCATTGTAGCTGGTCAAATTCTCAGCTGTAGCCCTGAAAGAGACCAGAGAAACACATCAGATTGAAAGAAAAAAGTCATATAATGGTGTTTTTTACGTCCTCCTTGTATTTATTTTTATTACATTTATATTAATGAAATGGAACTGAATAAAGTCGGGATGCGAACCAAGAACACCAAGCCATATGGTAATGTTAGGAGACATGTGCAGATTTTATGTTGCTTTTTCGATAGCCTCAAATTCTGCAATCAATCACTTCCATCAGACAGGGGAGTATCTGGCAGTATTTAGCCAGGACTCGTTTTGATTAATTTGTTGGTTTTAAATGCCGTTTAGAACCAGCGGGAAAGCAATGACAGCTCTCAATGCAGATAGCATGACCTGGTATTCAGTCTACTTCCATTTAATGTCGCCGCCTCTGTAAGATCATATCACAATGTATAATAACCATACAATAGGTTGGTGGCAACCTACCAGCTCTCAATGCTGATAGCATGGCTTAGGATTCAGTCTACTTCCATTTAATGTCGCCGTCTCTGTAAGATCATATCACAATGTATAATAGCCATACAATAGGTTGGTGGCAACCTACCAGGTCTCAATGCAGATAGCATGGCCTGGTATTCAGTCTACTTCCATTTAATGTTGTCGTCTCTGTAAGATCATATCACAATGTATAATAACCATACAATAGGTCGGTGGCAACCTACCAGGTCTCAATGCAGATAGCATGGCCTGGTATTCAGTCTACTTCCATTTAATGTTGTCGTCTCTGTAAGATCATATCACAATGTATAATAACCATACAATAGGTTGGTGGCAACCTACCAGCTCTCAATGCTGATAGCATGGCTTAGGATTCAGTCTACTTCCATTTAATGTCGCCGTCTCTGTAAGATCATATCACAATGTATAATAGCCATACAATAGGTTGGTGGCAACCTACCAGGTCTCAATGCAGATAGCATGGCCTGGTATTCAGTCTACTTCCATTTAATGTTGTCGTCTCTGTAAGATCATATCACAATGTATAATAACCATACAATAGGTCGGTGGCAACCTACCAGGTCTCAATGCAGATAGCATGGCCTGGTATTCAGTCTACTTCCATTTAATGTTGTCGTCTCTGTAAGATCATATCACAATGTATAATAACCATACAATAGGTCGGTGGCAACCTACCAGGTCTCAATGCAGATAGCATGGCCTGGTATTCAGTCTACTTCCATTTAATGTCGTAGTCTCTGTAAGATCATATCACAATGTATAATAGCCATACAATAGGTCGGTGGCAACCTACCAGCTCTCAATGCAGATAGCATGGCCTGGTATTCAGTCTACTTCCATTTAATGTCGCCGTCTCTGTAAGATCATATCACAATGTATAATAGCCATACAATAGGTCGGTGGCAACCTACCAGCTCTCAATGCAGATAGCATGGCCTGGTATTCAGTCTACTTCCATTTAATGTCGCCGTCTCTGTAAGATCATATCACAATGTATAATAGCCATACAATAGGTTGGTGGCAACCTACCAGCTCTCAATGCAGATAGCATGGCTTAGGATTCAGTCTACTTCCATTTAATGTCGCCGTCTCTGTAAGATCATATCACAATGTATAATGACCATACAATAGGTCAGTAGCAACCTACCAGGTCTTATCCAAGTACTGCTGCTTCTCCTGAAGCTCTTGTTTAAGGCTTTCTACTTCGACTTTGAGCTCAATATTCTAGAAGAAAGAAAAGGTAAGATGTCAATCGATTTACTTAATAGCACAATATCAAATACGAAAAGGTCAAAGACTGTAAAAAGAAATGTCAACGCTACAGATAAACAAGGCTCCTCAGAATATACAGACGAAGTGTGACAGTAGGAATGAGGCAATTTCTAAAAGTGTGGACCTCACATTCAAACGAGACACTGGATGCTCATATATAAAGAGCAAAACTGTTCAGTTTGGCTATTTTGAACTGAAATGCACTTTAAATGTCCTGCAATTGTCACGTTAGTGAATACCCTGTTAGTATTCAATATCCAAAGCGTCAGCAGTACAAACATGCTATTGGATATGGCAGACAGCACATATCTAAAGTATGACATAGTAGCCAAAGTGGAGAATAAATTAAAGGGACACTATTGTCACCAAATCAACTTTATCTTAAAGGGCCACTCTAGGCACCCAGACCACTTCAGCTTAGTGCCTGGTCCAGCTATGATTAACCCATTTTTTTTTTTTTATAAACATAGCAGTTTCAGAGAAACTGCTATGTTTATAAATGGGTTAATCCTTCCCCTATTTCCTCTAGCGGCTGTCTCATTGACAGCCACCAGAGGCACTTGCGTGATTCTCACTGTGAAAATCACAGTGAGAGCATGCAAGCGTCCATAGGAAAGCATTGTAAATGCTCTCCTATGCGACCGGCTGAATGCGCGTGCAGCTCTTGCCGCGCATGCGCATTCAGCTGAATGGGAGGATCGGAGGAGGAGAGCTCCCCGGCCAGCGCTGGAAAAAGGTAAGTTTTTACCCCTTTCCTTTCCCCAGAGCCGGGCGGGAGGGGGACCCTGAGAGTGGGGGCACCCTCAGGGCACTATAGTGCCAGGAAAACGAGTATGTTTTCCTGGCACTATAGTGGTCCTTTAATGAAGCAGTTTTGGTGTTCAATTTACTGCCATTTAGGAGTTAAATCACTTTGTTTCGGTTTATGCAGCCCTAGCCACAACTGACACAGTCTGCATGGAAAAAAATTGTTTCATTTTCAAGCTAAGCTTACACAGCGCTCAGGCTGTGCCATGACACCTTGCATACCATTAGCATGCCTTTGGAATGACAAAGCATCATGGAAGCTGTAGATCTACCTTTCAGGCACCGCTGGTGCAGGCAGGGCCGGACTGGCCCACCGGGATACCGGGAAATTTCCCGGTGGGCCGCGGCACCTGGGGGCCAGCCGCCGGGCCGGGTGGCAGCATCCCCGGTCCGGCGGCCCTGCTCCTCTCACTGCCAGGGGCGGGCTGGGCCGGGGGGGCAGGGAGGCAATTGTCCCCCAGGCCGCCCTAAATTCCTGTAAGGCCGGCCGCGGTGGGCCGGCCCTTTAAATACTGCAGCCGCCTGAGCGCTCTATTAAGAGCGCTCAGGCGGCTGCAGCTTCTCCCCTGTAGCGTGGCCGAGCTGCACTCCGGTCCGTGGTGGCCGGCCGGAGTGATAGGAAGGTGCACACTGAGTGTGCACTTCCTGTCAGTCCGTCCAGTTACAGGAAACAGAAACTCCACGTGGAACAGGAGTTTCCTGTAACCGGCCGAACTGACAGGAAGTGCACTCGGTATGCACTGCTCGGCGGCACACTGGTGAGTAACTAAAGAGGAATAAGAAGAGGGGAGGGAGGGGAATAAGAAGAGGGGAGGGAGGGGAATAAGAAGAGGGGAGGGGGGAATAAAAAGAGGGGGGGAATAAGAAGAGGGGAGGGGGGAATAAGAAGAGGCGAGGGAGGGGAATAAGAAGAGGGAGGGGGGAATAAGAAGAGGGGAGGGGGGAGTAAGAAGAAGAAGGGGTGAGTAAGAAAAAGATGGAGTAAGAAGAAGAAGAGGAGGGAGTAAGAAAAAGAGGGGGAAGTAAGAAGAAGAAGAGTGGGGAGTAAGAAGAAGAAGAGGGGGTAAGAAGAAAAAGGAGGAGTAAGAAGAAGAAGGGGGAGTAAGAAGAAGAGGGGGGAGCAATAAGAAGAAGGGGGTGAGAAGAACAGGTGGGGGAGTAAGAAGAACAGGTGGGGGAGTAAGACGACCAAGGGGGGAAGTAAGAAGAACACAGGGAGGAGGGGGTAAGACGAACACAGGAGGTGTGAGGAGAACACATAGAGGGAGGAGTGAGAAGAACACAGGGAGGGTGGAGGGGGGGATGAGAAGAGCACAGGGAGGGTGGGTGAGTGTGAGAAGAGACCGCTAGGGGAGGGTGGGGAGAGGAGAGACCACTAAGGTGCAGGGGAGAGCTCTACGGGACAGAAGGGGCAGCTCTATAGGACAGGGGCCAAGACAGGGAGCTCTTTCACACTACGCACGCACACAAACACACACACACACACAATGCATCCCTATACATACACAGAAACACAACATGCTTCCCCTTACACACACAGAGAAACACACAATGATCCATTACACACACACACAATGCAACCCCACACACAAAGACAATGCATCCTTGCACACATACACAGAAACAGACAATGCAAACCCCACACACACATGCAAACACACACACTTTTCTTACATACACACAGAAACACAATGCATCTCTTACACTCAATGCACACACATACAGACACACACTTTGCATCCCTTATGCATACAAACACAGATTCACACAATGCATCCCTTACACACAACCAGAAACACATAATACATCCCTTATACACAAATACACACTGCTTCCACTACACACAAACACACCACATCACCTGCACAAACTGGTAACCCTATACACTACATACCATAAGCACACATATTAGATCCTCTACAATAACACATAACACATCCCCTACACACTCCACTCCCTGTGAGCGAACTCATGGGTGGGTGGAATTTATGAGTGGGCCTTATGGGCATACTCACGTCAGGCCCTGGGGCCCAGACCTTGAGCTGTGTAAGGGGCCCCAAAAAATGGAGCTGCTTCCAATTCTCCCAGAACATTGAATTTTGTGACCACAGTTGCAAACAGCCTCCAGAGATCCTGTTCTACACCAGACCAGTGGAGCCAAACTGCAGCCCATCATCATCCTCATCTGCTTGTAAGTAGGCAATCTAGTATATTATTAGTGACACTAATCTATAATGTACCTCACATTAAAGGGACACTATAGCTTAATGAAGTGGTTCTGGTGTCTATAGCTGGTCCCTGCAGCCTTTTTAATGTAAACACACACTGTGTGCAGCACTGGCGTTAGTTCATATGGGTGGGGCATTGTGATGTTACATGGGGGGGCAGCAAATTTTTATTTTGTCTAGGGCGGCAAAAATCCTTGCACCGGCTCTGATCCTGGGCAGGTGCACCAGTCTACTGGTGACCCACAGGAGGGGAGTGCACTGATTGCACTGCACTCTCCTCCTGCCCAGCCCCATCTTTACCGCAGTGCAAGTGCCCTCTGCCCCTAATTTACAGTGGCTCACACTCACAACAAGCAGTGCCTGGAGCCGTGAAGGAGCGGGTATGGCAAAGAGCTACTGATTAGCATAACATCAATATCCGCTATAAAACCAGGAAAAGGTGGGCATGGATGGTGAACTGATTTGGTGGTGCAATGGGCCACTTGACTGGTTTTGCCCTCCAGGCCTAAGGCTGCCAGCCCTCCCCTGGCCATAGGTAACCATGTGGTCCAGTCATCTTGGAGGTATGAACAATAACATCGAAGATATTGTTCTAAACATTGATTTACCCTTTCTGTTTGCCCATTAGTTTGGGGATGATAAGCGGAAGAGAGTTTGCGTTGAATTTGAAGGGAGAGACACATCTCTTTCCAGAATTTGGAGGTAAATTGTGTCCCCCTATCAGAAATAATTTCTTCAGGAAGACCATGAAGTTTCACAATATTGTCAATAAAGACTTTAGACAATTCTACAGAGGAGGGTAATTTTTTTTAAAGAAATGAAATGGGACATTTTTGTGAAGCGATCCACAACGACAAGAATAGTGGTGAAATGTTGAGAAGGTGGAAGATCAACGATAAAATCCATGGAAATGGATTGCCAAGGTTTTTCTGGAATAGGTAAGTTAAGTAGTAATCCAAAAGGTTGATTATGTTCTGGTTTAGACCTTTGACAAATAGGACATGTTTTGACATATAATTCAATGGTTCTATCCTGGCGAGGCCACCAATAATATCGTGAAGTTAGTTCAAGTGTTTTCTTTATTCCAGGATGTCCAGCTAGGGGGGAATCATGAACCATCTTAAGTAATTTATTCCTAAGAATGGGAGGAATATAAATTCTATTTTTAAAATAAAATATACCATCCTTTTTTGTTAGTATAGGTGTTTTGGGAAGTTCAAGATCCTTCTGATTCAAATTTTTTATGTCATCATGAAGAGAAGAGAGGATTCCTATTATTTTGGTAGAAGGATAATCATCAGTAGTAGTTTTAGAAGGAATTCGAGAAAGAGCGTCAGCCTTTTTATTCCTATTTCCAGGTCTGTATATTAATTGGAAGTTAAATCGGTTAAAAAATAGGTTCCATCTAACTTGTCTAGCTGTAAGGGTTTTGTTAGTATAGAGATATTCAAGATTTTTATGGTCAGTATAAACGATTATAGGTTGTTTTGTATCTTCCAGAAGATGACGCCAATTTTCGAAGGCAGCTTTAACACTTAATAATTCTTTTTCACCAATAGGATAATTTTTTCAGCAGAGCTCAGGGATTTTGAAAAAAAGGCAACTGGATGAAGTGGATCTTGTGGAGTCTTTTGTTGAGAAAGAACTGCTCCGATGGCTGCATCTGATGCATCAACCTCAAGAACATATAGGAATGTTGGATTAGGTAGTTGTAGAATAGGTGCAGTTCTTAACCTTTCAATTAATTCATTTATTAGTGGAAGAGGATAACGATTTTTAATAGTTATTTTATTTAGGGCTCTGTAATCTATAATAGGACGGATGGTTTGGTCTTTATTCTTCACAAAGAAAATACTAGAAGCAGCAGGAGAGGTCTAGGGTCTGATGAACCCTTTGCGTAAATTTTCATTAAGATATTCTTTTAAAATTTCTAACTCCTTTTCAGAGAGTGGATAAATATGACCATAAGGAATAGGAGCTCCGGGTATGAGATCTATTGGGCAATCATATACCCGATGAGGAGGAAGTGTTTCTGCTTCTTTTTTACAAAAGACATCTGCAAAGTCGGAGTAGAATGGAGGTATAACTGGTTCTACAGTAGTATGGAGAATAGGAATGTGTTGTAAGCACGTTTTTTTACAGAAATCAGAAGCAAAGGAGATGGAGAAAGGAGACCACTTAATTAAAGGATCATGGTTTTTAACCAATTAATTCCTAGAATGACGGGATAAAGTGGAGATTTAATAATATCAAATGTAATGAATTCGAAATGTACGTTGTTGGTAATCATTCTTAGAGGGATTGTTTCATTTTTGATGGGTCCTGAGGATATAAATGAACCGTCAATAACCCTGATTGGAATAAAGTTGGTTTTTTGAACACAAGGAATTTTATTTTTTGAAACAAAAGAAAAATCAAGAAAAGTTCCATTAGCACCAGAATCAATGATGGCCTCAGTCACGATTCTTTTTGTATCCCACTGTAATATGAGAGATATAGAAAAATAAGTAGATGTTTTCTTTTTTGAAAAACGTTCAATATAGAGGTAGATGAATGAAGCTTACCACCTTTTGAATGTTTCAGTAGAGGACATTCGGAAATTAGATGTTCGTTCGAGGCGCAATACATACATAAGTTTAGTTGTCTCCTTCTTATTCTTTCTTCAGAAGTAAGAGGACTTTTTATTATACCTACTTCCATAGGTTCAGTTTGTGGAGGAATTTTTTCAGGTAATTTTAGAGTAGTGAAAGGTTTTCTCCAGGTATAATTAGTAAGAACCTTTTCAGCTTTTCTTTCCCTTAGACGTCTATCAATACTGATGGACAGTTGAATCAATGCATTTAAGGTAGGAGGAAGTTCTGTACGAGAGAGTTCATCTTTCACAGCTTCAGATAATCCGAGACGGAATTGATTGCGTAAAGTAATGTCATTCCATTGGGTTTCTGTAGCCCATCTTTTGAATTCTGCAATATAATCTTCAACAGGTCTATTCTTTTGGTGTAATGTTCTGATGGTTAAATCAGCAGTAGTTTGTTTAAAAGGATCTTCATATAATAAAGACATAGCTTCAAAGAACTCATCCAATGAATCTAATATGGGATCATCATTTTCCAAAAAGGAATGGGCCCAGGCCATAGGTTCACCTCTTAAAAAAGAGATCACTGAACAGACTTTGGATCTTTCGGTGGGATAAGATCTAGGTTTTAAAGCTATTAGTAGTTTGCAAGAATTCAAAAACTCTCTGTACTTTGTTCTATCTCCATAAAATTTTTCTGGATTACAGACAGCAGGATCACCAGCCGATTGAAGAGCGGCATGAGGGAGATGGTTTTGCATGTCTCTGACATAGGTTAATATTCTCTCATTCGTGATTTGCAGTTCTTGTAACCCTTGAGCAATCGTATCCACTCTATTGGTTAGAGCAGTAACTTGTGAGTTAATATCTGCTGGTTCCATTGAAAAGGCTGGATTATTCTGTGATGGGATTGTGTAATATCCCTTTAATTGGAACTCAACTGCAGAAACAATAATTACACCTCCTTTATATTGAAGTAAACAAGCTTGACTGTATCTTTAAATACAGATGCAGGAAGGAAAGCAATGCTAGTTCCAACTTAATTAAGATGGAATGATTTATTAGTATAATGATAAATAAGCTGGACAGGTTGCAATTAATAATAAATGATATTTGCAGGAGAAATAAGACTTAGTAGTAATCCCTTATTGACAAGAGAGGAATGAAGTGAAAATAATTAATATGAATTGGTTTCCTTGGAGAAAAAGGATTACTTAACTTAGAGGAAGTTCTGGTATTGGAAGGGTTAATTCACCCAATGGAGGAGAGATTATGACTCTCTATGAATAAGCTGAGCGTTAGGAGTGGAAAGTAAGGAAGTCCGTTTTTACAAGCCGAGGTCTGGGAGTGGAGAAGGTAGAAGTCCGTTTTCCAAGCCGAGGTCGAGAAGTGGGGAAGGTTGAAATCTGGTTACAAGCCGAGGTCGAGAGAGGAGTGTAGCCGGTAGCATTCAATAGAGCAGCTGATCTCAATGCCGTACCTGCGTGAATAATCCAGCCCCTTGAATCTGGCGCGGTCTTCCTAAGTATCGTGGAAGGACCGCGTCAGAGAAAAGGGGCGGGGCTAAGCGCCGTGAACCCGGAAGTGGGTTCCGGCGGCAGTATGGCTGATAGAGTATACCTGACAGAGTGTTACAACAATCTAACTATCTGACCCCTGATCAATCAGGTTTTCGCCCGAATCACTCCACTATAACTGCCCTCTTAAAAGTTTGCAATGACATCCAAACTGGCATAGAACAAGGAGACCTAACCGGAGCTCTTTTCTTTGATTTTGCAAAGGCCTTTTATACAGTAGACCATGACATTCTACATTCTACAGCGACTTCCTCCCTCTCTCAGTCACTTGTGGTGCTCCCCAAGGTTCCATTCTAAGCCCCCTACTATTCACATTATTTATAAATGATCTGCCTAATGTCTGCAAATCCTTAAATGTACAGATTTACGCAGACGACACAGTAATCTATGCAAGCAGATCCAATCTACCGCAGCTTGAGGCTGTGCTCCAAGACAGAAGTTCACAGAGGTAGAAAAGTGGATCACAAAAAACAAACTCTTCCTAAATACTGACAAAACTGTCACAATGATCTTTGGAGCAGTACCTAAAATTACACAATTTTCATCTATCCATCAAAACAAAATGAAATAGCACACTGACCGCAGTCCACTCTTTCAAATACTTGGGTATGTTGTTAGACCACAATCTCTCTTTTGGCCTCCACATAGAAAAACTTGCATCTAAACTTTATCCAAAAACTAGGTGCCTTGTACAGAAAAAAATCCTGCCTAATCACTACAGTAAAGGAAAGGATTGTACAGCAAATGCCAATAATTGATTATGGGGATGTATTATATGCACTTGCACCGCAAACCCACCTTAATAAACTTAAAGGACCACTCTAGGCACCCAGACCACATCAGCTTAATGAAGTGGTCTGGGTGCCAGGTCCTTCTAGGGTTAACCCATTTTTTCATAAACATAGCAGTTTCAGAGAAACTGCTATGTTTATGAATGGGTTAAGCCTTCCGCTATTTCCTCTAGCGGCTGTCTCATTGACAGCCACTAGAGGCGCTTGCGTGCTTCTCACTGCGATTTTCACAGTGAGAGCACGCCAGTGTCCATAGGAAAGCATTATGAATGCTTCCTATGTGACCGCTGAATGCGCCAAGCAGCCTTGCCGCGCGCATTCAGCCCAGGAGGAGGAACGGAGGAGGATCGGAGGAGGAGAGCTCCCGCCCAGCCGCTGGAAAAGGTAAGTTTTAACCCCATTCCCCCTTCCAGAGCCGGGCGGGAGGGGGACCCTGAGGGTGGGGGCACCCTCAGGGCACTATAGTGCCAGGAAAACGAGTATGTTTTCCTGGCACTATAGTGGTCCTTTAATACATAGTATAATTCGTTCTGCCGCTTTGTGCTACAGTGTAATTACAGGACCCACCATTGTGACATGCTAAAAGAACTAAACTGGCTATCGCTGGAATGCAAATGCACCCTTTATCTTTCCAGCCTTGTGTTTAAGAGCTTTTCTGGGAAGCTCCCACCCTACCTGAGCAGAATGCTCTCCCTGGCTGTTCCCACCTCCTATAACCTCCGATCTAGTACAATCACTATATTTACAGAGCACCGCAATTATGAAACCACCTCCCGCACACTTTCAAATCTTCCCTCTCTACATATCTCAAAACATAATGCACGTGTTATGCTTGATTATATATTTCCTACCTGTTATATGTTAAACTTTGTATATATTGTATATTAATATTGTTTTTGTATTTTATTGTACCCTAGTGTATCAATGCAATGTTTTGTGGACCCAGGACATATTTGAAAATGAGACAAATCTCAATGTATGTTTCCTGGTAAAATATTTTATAAATAAAAACAAAACGCTTACCATTTATTTGAAACATGGGATGTATAGCTAATACTTGAATTTAGGCGTAAAAAAGTAATTTTGCATATAGAAGGATGTATGTATTCTGTATACAGTATGAAATCTATATATATATTGTTTGTAAGGAATGGTTCATAAAAGTTATATGTCATATGTAATTCTTTCAAAAACAAAGACATATCATACTGTCACAATAATATTTTACTTAATACTGGTTCTGAAGGGGCTAAAATAGATAACAGGCACAATTATGCACAATGTTAAGTACTACATGAGAAGGCAATTGTTCCTGATAATATCCCTGGAAGCACAGATGATTGTATTGACTGTATGCGGTATTGTGACCACATAGAGACATCCTTTTTATATTTTGCAAGCATACTTGGAGCTTGTGTTTGCAAATTACCAGTAAATGCCTCACAAATTCTCATATTTTTGTGTCACACCTATAGTCAAGCCAAATCATTTTTATAACACTTACTTTACAATTTTGGGGTTAATATTTGTTTTCAGTTGTATCAGTCCTTGGTACAAACCTTTTTCAAAATTAACCATTTGGTTTGAAAAAGCACAACATGTGAACAGCCATATGACATCCTGTAAGCTTAGTCACGGTGGCTGTTTAGTGTAACTGCTTTTTTTCCATTGACGATGGTACAAATAAAAACTAATAACAATAGAAAAAATAAATTATACATAAAAAGACAGTGTGTGAAAGGAACTGTTTACAAATCTAGTGGAATAACTTTAAATTTGATATTTAAAACTATGTAGTTATCAGCCTACGCAATATCACTATTTATAGAACACAAAAGCTAACTTATATTAAAAAAAATCTCAATCAAATTAACTGTTTGTATTCTGAATTTATAAAACTATCACTGTTTTCAACACCTGCTTGTGTATGTTATATTATTAAATAGACCGTGCACAAATCCCGTTTAGCTCTGCTGAACAAATCAAATACCTGTTAATTGCTGGATGAATTAATCAATTCATTCAGCAAACCACAAACGAATCGATTTATCCATCCCACAATTAACAGACATTTGATGTTCAGCGCAGTTAAACTGGATTTGTGCATTTCTACAATTCTACAATTTAACATACAGTGAACTTAAAACCAAGCAATACAATACTAATTGGCTTGCCAACTCTCTACAACCATCTGAAATAATGAAAGTCCTCCTAAATAAATCACAAGTTTTACATCAACATTCATAGTGTATTCTGTTATACAAACCGAGAATATTTAGTGGGTAAAATATAAATGTAGCTTTTAAAAGTAGAAAAATAAAATCAAGACAGTCTTCAAATAATAAAGAATAAAAACATTCAACAGTCTTACAGCATTTAAATTATTTTATTTTTCATGTATTTTTGGATGGGGAAATTTTTATTTGATTAGCAGCATTATATTTTGCACAGAAAGTGAAAGGGAACAGAAGAATGAAAATTGGATGAGAGAGACCTGCTCAAACAAGCTTGCAACCATGATACATTGTATATAATGAGTAACAACCATATATTTACTATAATAGAAAACCAATATGTATATTGATCAATTTTTCATTTGTTTAATTGATTCTCTATAGGATTTCTCTGAGAAATACAAACCCTAGCTTTATGTATTTTATCTATAAATATAGATAAAAAATTTTTAGCACACTGATACAAACATTTTTCCTAAACAATCCCATTATTACTTTTCATGTGTGTCACTGTACTAAACAGTGTAAGGATGGAGAGTGAACTTTGCTATGGAAACTGGGAAAATGAGGAGGACCGTTGCAATGAGAAACACATCAGGATGATAGAAGGTTATACTTAAGAGGTGTGCTTTCAGTGACTTCTTAAATTAATGGAGGCTAGGGAAGAGTTGGATGATATGAGGAGGGAATTCCATATGAATAAGGCAGCTCTTAAAAAAATTCCTATAGATGAGAGTTAGAGCAGTTACCCATGATGTTCAGCCAGTATCATTGGAAAGTAAATGCACTATAGGGTCAGGAACACAAACATGTATTCCTAACCCTATAGTGTTAAAAACATTATCTAGCCCCTCTGATCTCCTCTTGCCCCCCCCCCTAAATATAGTAAAATCCTATCTTTATTCCATTCTGCTAGTGCTGGCTATGTCCCTGATTTGCCTCCTTGGCTGACATCATCAGAAGTGATGATCTCAGCCAATCGCAATACTTTCTCATAGGAAAACATTGGATTAGCTAAGTTTGTCAATTCTGCTGATCTCAGCTAAGGAGGTGGGCCAGGGGCTGAGCCAAGTGCCGCCCTAGCCATCAGCATCTCCTTATAGAGATGCATTGAATCATTGCATCTCTATGAGGAAAGTTAAGTGTCTGCATGCAGAGGGTGGAGACACTGAATGCCCCAGGAAGCAACTCTAGTAGCCATCTGAGGAGTGGCTACTGGAGGTGTACCTAGGCTATAATGTAAAAACTGCAAAGAGTGTTTACTGCAAAGAGTGTTTACTGCAAAGAGCCTACATGGTCTAACTATACTCACCAGAACAACTACATTAAGGTGTAGTTGTTCTGGAGACTATAGTTGTTCTGGAGACATTTCAGTTCTCAAACTTCCATACTGACATGCTTAGCTATTTTATTCTTTATAGTTGTATATTCTAAGATAAATGTATGTCTGCATGTATGCTTGCTGATATGCTTGTGAGTGAAATTATCTAGAAGGGATAGGAAGTAGTGGCAGGGTAGAGGTTTATCACATAGGAAAGTTTTCTCAAAGGAAATCATTGGATTAGCTAAGATTGTCAATTATGCTGATCTCAGCTAAGGAGGTGGGCCAGGGGCATAGCCATGTTTTATTGTACGCTATGAAAATGGATCCACAAAGAAGCATGTTGCGGAGTTCCCTGTACCCTGGCTGGGTACCTCCGCCAAGTACCGCACCCTAGCTGGAACAGGGGAAAATCGCAGCGCTTCTGCCCCAGTCACCATGGCTTGTCCTCCTGGAGCAGGCAAGGGGCTCTATGCCCTCCCAGATACTGGACGACACTCAGTCCTGGGAGCTCTAATCCTTACAAAGATATTCCCTGCCAGATCCTCCATGAGCTGGAACAAGGTGCTGGGAGCCCTTACCATCCCAGTAACTAGGCAACACATAGTTCTGGGAGTACAATTGGTTTAATGCATCCACAGCCTTTTTATACACAGACCCTAGCAGGGGGTTTCCAATGTCTTCACCACAAGCCCCTCCCAGGAATCTCTGGGCCTGGGAGATAATTGTGTTAAAGACCGGTAAGATAATTATTTCCCAGGAACAGAGAGGCAAACATAAAAATATAAAAACCTAAAAATACCCCAAAACATAATAAAAACATAAAATTATCCCACAAATAATACATAATTAAATAGCCCTTATCTGAGTGCCCAAGTTCTCCAACTAGTGCTCAGATCCATGCAGTGTAGGTGAAATGCCACCATGTTAAAGTTCTGACCGGCCGTACACATGGTCCTAGGCCCAAAATAGATCCAGGACATTTGGCGCTTTTGCCGGTCAACTTTCGGGAGCTCCGGCGGCCACAATCTGTCGTGCTCCGTCTGGCTTTTAGGTAGCATTTGTTCCTATTAGTCTCAGGCACTTTCCCTCCAAAAAGTGCTCTCCTGGCGGATTTCAAAGTGGTTCAAACTGTGAACCAAGTTGTCTGGGAACCACACGGTCACCTCGTGCCAAAAACAGTTCCATAGCGGTCGTGGCTAAGTACCGCTGGGAATATTTGTGGGTTTGGTTCATGCGAACGGCCGCCAGAGAGCCAGCGTTCGGTTCCATTTGCATAAATGGGAAATTGCCGAACCAGGGGCAGAGAAAGTTGTTAATGGCGGCTGGGCAGAGTAACTCCCAAACGGTGTCCCAGACCTGGACCATAGTAGGTGGACTGGAGGCTGGCTTCTACACTCCTCCAGGAGTCCGTGGCAAACGTGCATGGGAAGGAGCATTTGTCACAAAGCATATTTCCCTCATTGTTATTTTAAACTTGCAGTGTAGCAGTTGCCCTCTTGCTATTTCTGCCTGACATAGTAAAGCATTCACATTTTAAACTGTACACATCCACTGCACCATTGTATCTAATGAATATATTAAACCACATTTCTACCAGAGTCAAACAAAACGTGTCACATGCAAATGGTCACAAGCTGAAGAATGTTAAAACTATGAATATTGTTATTTGCTAAATCAGCTAACCATATCCTGCCCCAATGCGGCCATGGGACTCACTTATTTCTTTTTTCTTATTTCTGACAAACATCAGATGAATTTCAGTGTAATTACTATATATTGTGCACCACAAATCTGTTCTTGTGATATGACCATAAATGCAATGAAACAAATTTAACAGAGCTGGTAAACAAAAATAAAAATAGAGGCAATGCCCCGCATGTTACAAATGACAAAACTCATATCTAGTTTTGATGCATTGCATTTCTTGTGTTCCTGATAAAGTGACTGCATTAAATAATACGATTTAGAATACTGTAAAACCAGGACTGCTAATTTAGAATTTTGCACATTGTCATGGATGTTACCATAACTTTAGATTCTAGCGGAAAAGAGTCGAACTTCTAACTTACCAAAGTCTCCATCTCATGTTCCTAGGGTATATTTGGTATTACTTAGGAAAGAAGTCTTCGGGCAGACATCATGTGCAAAATCTGTAATAGTGAATTTATCCCTGTCTAGGCAAAATAATATTTATTGTCTATTATATAAAATGATATAAAATAGTTTATTGCCTATTATATAAAATAAAATAGTAGTCAGTAAACACGGCCGATGTCATGGAATCTAGAAATATACAGAAACAAAATGCCAGGCTGGGTCTAGCTGTACAGAGATTAGAGAGGCCAAATAAGTTGAATCAGTCTATCAGAAAGAACATAATGAACAGAAACGTGCTATTAGGAATTTTAATGGAGACAAGAACAGGGATTGACATCTTAGGCCAGGATGCATCATTCATGTGTGCCCATGAGGTACATGTGCGTAGATGCTGAAATGGTTGCATTTTGACTTTGGAACGTTTTATGATAAAAGAATGAAAAGTAGCAAAGACCTGCATCAGAATTCATGCCAGAAAAAAGTGAGGATTGGGGACGTTGTTCCTCAACATAGGAATCAATGCCAAAATTACAAGTGTATTGCTGCTCAGCTAGAAGAGAAACAAAAATACCCAGGTAAACATACAATCCTAAATCACAATGAAATTACAAATAGAGGCAATTGGATGAGATCTTTTGGGCAACCACATAGAGAATTGTTGTGAATAAAGTGTGCTTATTACTTTTCACTTAAACTGGAGGATACTATATTTGTTTACTTGTAGTTATAAAGCAACATACTTATTTGTCAACCATCACCATAGAAATATATTACTACTTTTGTGTTAAGATCTCTTAAACATAGCATTTTTTTAAAAGTGTTGTTATGGATCTAATCTTGACAGAATTTTGGAGCTACGTTTTAAGAAATATTATAACATTTCGATGGTATCATATTATTTCCATTTGATATGGAAGTAGTACCTCTGTTATATATCTGATTGTACTCCTTTATATTTCAAAAATGCCGCTGTCTCCTGCTCTATGTTGGCTCAGCTCATTCAGAAACAAGGTATGGCTCAGTATAGCTCATCTTGTAAGGGTTCCGAGCAGATAATCTAAAAAATTTTTTTACGCTTTTTCAAGCTTCTTCTGATCAGGATGGAGGTCAAGCCGCAACCCAAACAATGATATATTAAGTTAAAAAGTGGTATACTTGCGGAACAGGTGGACCAAGTATATAATCAACATTTCCACTTGGGTCTTCTTCTATATTCTCACCCCACTTTTATCACTCTTTCTCTTTTCCATTGCACTATCCAATTCCAAATACGTCTCTCAAATATGCATTTGCTCTTTCCTTCGGTCTTTCATTGTTTCCCAAATTCCCCCATGCTACCTCCTAATTTCCTATTGTGCTCATATATTTTTGCTGTATTTATTTCTGTGTTCTTTCCCCTCCTACCATTTGTTCTCTTCATCACTGTCCCATCTATCTTTCCCTTACTTTCTACTTTAGCACTGCACTCACTGTCTCTCTTCCATGTTTTTTCTAAGTCTCTCTTTCATATTTTCACTCCCTTTTATACTGATTCTAGCCTTCTTTCTAAACAATAATAAGGCGCAATCTTTGGACTTTGAGAAGAGAGCTTTCTTTGCAAGCTCTTACAGAGAGTGCTTTCACAGTTCTGCTTGCAATTTCATGTACATAAATTAGCCACAAAATTTGCAGGTAAAGAGCAATGTTGAGGCCAAATTTAAATAAAACATTTATTTTCCTTTATTTTAAAATCGATACAGCAGCATGAAGCATGAAGCCTACAGAACTGTGGTTATCTCATTAAGCTACAGTCTATGTGTTTCATGATATTGCACTTTGACTTGACTCAAGATACTAATGTGCTACAGCAACAAAATGCAATGTCATCCTTCCCAACACTCTGCCTCTTTCAGCCAGCAAGTGTAGGTCATGGTCAGTTTTGATAGTGATCTCTGTTGTCAATGCAGTCACAGGAAGCTTAGTCACTTACATCATTTACAGAAACTGACTAATCAGGGTGCTTTTATTCCCCTCTTTTGGCCTATAGGTAGTGCAGTGCCGCAGCGGATCACGGCCCTCCTGAAAGTAATTATTAATTTGCAGGGTGAGGACCTCTGGTTTACACTACTAAGATGAAATGAAAGAACATATAAATAAAGAAAACCATATAAACACATTTTTTTTTTGATTGGGTAACTTGCATTAGCTATTATTTTCTTATTGAACGGTTAAAATAATATTTTTTTTGTGCAGTGTAATGTTCTGAGTAAGTAAGTATAAAATGAGTAGAGTAGAGGTGTGACAAAGTGCAATCAGATTTGTGTTTTGCACACAATTTCTAAAATAGGCCAAGGGTCACGTGATCAGATAAAGACTGCCAGAAGAATTGTTCGGGATACAAAGAAAAACCCACAGATAACCTCAGGAGAAATACAGGCTGCTCGGGAAAAAGATGGTGTGTTTGTTCCACAATACAAGGACCACAATACAACGATACTTGAACAAAAATGAGCTGCATGGTCGAGTTGCCAGAAAGAAGCCTTTACTGCACAATTGCCACATAAAAGCCCTGTTACAATATGCCCGAAAACACCTGGACACGTTTCACAGCTTCTGGCACACTGTGATTTGAAGTGACCAAAATAGAGCTTTATAGTCACAACCATAATTGCTATGTTTGGAGAGAAGTCAACAAAAACTAAAGTGAAAAGAATACTATCCCCATTGTAAAGACTGGTGATGTCTCACTGATATTTGGGGGGGGGGAGCTCTAAAGGCACAGGGAATCTTGTGAAAATTAATGTCAAGATGAATGCAGCAGGTTATCCGAACATATTGTCCCGAAGGCTGCGCATGGGACGCTCTTGGACTTTCCAGGATGACAATGACCCTAATCTCAAGGCCACGTTGACCCTCCAGTGGTAACAGCAGAAAAAGGTGAAGGCTCTGGAGTGGCTATCACAGTCTCCTGACCTTAATATCATTGAACCACTCTGGGGAGATCTCAAACGTACAGTTTATGCAAGACAACCAAAGGCTTTGCATGACCTGGAGGCATTTAGCCAGATGAATTGGCAGCTTTACCACCTGTAAAAATTAGGGGCTTCAAAAACAACTATTACAAAAGTACAGTATTAAGAACTAAGGGTATGCAGACTTTTAAACAGGGGTCATTTCATTTTCTTCTTTGTTGCCATATTTTGTTTTATGATTGTGCCATTCCGTTATATCCTACAGTTGAATATGAATCCTACCAGAAATATAATATAAAATAAGTATAAATAAACATGTTTTGCCTGCTCACTCATGTTTTATTTAAAAATGGTACATATATTACCAATTCTCCAAGGGTATGCAAACGTTTGAGCAAAACTGTACATGTCAATACAATTAACAGGATAATTTAATGGTATTCATTTTATTGATCTCAGAATTAGAAAGAGTTGAATTTACTCTGCTGGGTATGGACCCTGTGAATCTGAGATACTTCATGTATAAGTAGGGGCATAAATTCTCAGGATGAAAATATAATTTTGCCTCTTTATAAATCGTTGGTAAGACCACACCTTGAATATGCTGTGCAATTTTGGGCACCTGTTCTAAAGAAGGCTATCATGGCACTAGAAAAAGTGCAGAGACGAGCTACAAAATTGATAAAAGGAATGGAGAATTTTAGTTACGAAGAAAGGTTAAAAAATGTAAATCTCTTTAGTTTGGAAAAATGCCGCCTCAGAGGGGATATGATAACATTCTACAAATATATTCGGGGCCAGTACAAACCATTATCTGGAAATCTTTTCATAAACAGGGCTGGAAGGAAGGAGATTTCATCTAAGGCAAAGAAAAGTTTTTTTTTACAGTAAGAGCAATAAGGATATGGAATTCTCTGCCTGAAGAGTCCATACAGATGTTTAAACTGCAATTGGATAAATACTTGCAAAAACATACAGGAATATCATTTCTATTTAGTGGGGTAATCGCTGCTTGATCCAAGGAGACATCTGACTGACATTTTGGGGTCAAGAAGGAATTTTTTCCTAGTTTGTTGCAAAATTGGAAGCGCTTCAGACTGGTTTTTTTGCCTTCTTCTGGATCAACAGCAAAAACATATGTGAGGAAGGCTGAACTTGATGGACGCAAGTCTCTTTTTGGCTATGTAACTATGCTGAATGTCTTATTATATATGAATATATGTCAGTAACAACAAAAATATAGAATTACTCATTTAAATTATCACAACATAGTAAGTTCTAAATGATTTTGCCTCGTTAAATGCACCATCCCTAGAATTTCAACCTGTTATTACTGCAATGTTGGTATGTTAGACCTTACCCTAAAGAAACATGGGCTGCCCGCTGATTGTATAGATAGGGTATCAGTTTGCTTTATAAGGCTATTGAGTGGGAGGCAAAATCGTTAGACTTTCTTCCTGTTTTTCTTTTACCAAAATAGGTTGTCAGTTGAAGATAAAATATTATGCTTAGTTCTACAATATTTTACAGCACTAGAATACTTTGATGTTTTATACAAATAATAAGTAACGTGTCACCTATGTGATACTGATACATTCTGCTCCTGCTTGCTCAGATCTGTGTAGATATGTGCTGGAAGGTGATTGGCTTTCTCACCTACGGCTGGAATATATACTATGAATAATCACAGTCACATGTGTTAAAACACAATAATACAATGTAAAACTTGTCTGGCAACATAACAATAGAAACAAACAAAAACATTTATTTAATGTTATGGGGTCTAACACCTGTCCAAATCTGATGTATAGTGGCAAAAACGGCCTCATGTCTCTACAATTAAATTTCTTGACAGGTGTAAAATTCTGGTAAAGGAGATTTTTCTCAGGTTTATAATCTCACTACACTTGGGTGATCTCCCTTGCTAGGACCACCTACCTTTCCTTTCAGTGATGTAGCAGACAGGGCAACGTACTGAAAAAAATAACACAGTATTGTTGGAGGCCCATGGAACCCTCACAACAAGAAGATACACCATCAAATGGTACTTTGTGAAGAATGTTTTTCTTTAGTTTTTTTTGACTATTTTAAAAAGGTAAGAGATTGCTATTGAGGGGCTACAATAAAAAAAAAAATTTATTCTAAAATTATCTTGCAAGAACTTTTTCTACACATAAGTGGATGTAAAGTTGTAGGGAAAAAAAACTTTCCCTCTCAATTTCCGAGTCCATGTGGAGGTGCAGTTATTACATTTTTCCCACTAGGTATATGGGGATAGTTTTTCGTCATACTATTGTACAGCGCTGCAGAATTTGGTGGCGCTTTATATAAAATAATAATATTAAATTAGTCATGTACTAGTAATGGTCTCCATTGTTTGTTTGTGTAGCTTAAGAAGTTTGTCATTTCAATTCATAAGGTCAGTTCTTGGGTTAGGTGAGGGGTCATCAGAATTTAGGGTTAATTCAAATGATTTTCTCACCTGTTATCTGGCAACATTGCATAAACATGGGAAGTGGTTCCACCAGATTTATAGAGGGACAGGATGAGAAGGGTGTCCATCTCCTACAAAATGAAGAAATTGCAATGCGGGCATATTGTAGTGTTCCTTATGAGTCAATAGTGGAATAGATATTTTGTGAACTATGTGTTCCAGAGTATTAGAATCATAATGATTCCCGGAGTAGAGAGGCTTGTATCTGGGATCTACATTAACAGTAAGAGATGTAAGAGATAGAAATAATAGAGGGAAGGGATAATCTTATCCGAGAGCCTTAGGATGTTATGTAGGTGTCTTTAAAGTTCCATAGCTGTTTCTGTGCCAACCGAGGAGAGCCAATATCTAACTAAATGAGGCAGATGAAAAAACAAGGTTTCATATAAGAGTAACTCCTTACGGACCTAGGCTTTTGAGCAAAGCAGTGCATTTTACCATCACAAATTTTGCCATTATAGCCATTTTTTGCTTGTACACCTGTGATTTTTCTCTTTCTTATTTGGTGCACCAATCACATATTATATACTGTTTTGTAAAGTACGGATAGGCCTTTTTCTTCATGCTGAATATATATTTATACATAATTTACATAAAAAAAATAAGGAAAATTGGAAATGAAAAAAAAAACAAATTTATCAGTTTTGCATATAATTATATTATATTATATAATAGCTCCTGACTGATTCCTCTTCTGCAACTGTCACTAGTCTAATGCTATCCGTACCTTTTTGTGTCATTTTACCCCACTCCCTCTAGCATGTAAGTTCATTGAGCAGGGCCCTCAACCCCTCTGTTCCTGTGTGTCCAACTTGTCTGGTTACAACTACATATCTGTTCGTCCACCCATTGTAAAGCGCTGCAGAATTTGACGGCGCTCTATAAATATAATAATAATAATAATAATAATTTGCACACCAATGCAACTCAAAAATAAACATCAGAACAGATTTGGGCTTTTGTGCTGAATGTGGGAATACCTCATAATTAGAATGTATGTACATTTTTTATATTTATACTTCAAATATCACAAGACATTCCTTACTGTTTTTAACGCAAAAAAGTATCAAAATCTGGTATGCAAAGTCTTAAGAAGATTTTTTTTACTAGTTACTAAACCCAAAATTTCAGATTAAAGGTATATTTTTTTTTAAAAAAGAAGACACATCAGAACGTTTATCAAGGAACATTTTGTTACGTCTTATGTATTCTTTTTACCCTAAAATATCTGCAAAAGAACAAACAAAAACATTTATTTTTACTTAATTTTTCTTCACACGGATACAATATTGCAATATTACCATGGTTTTTAAATTCCTGTAGTTTGCTACCAGAGTAACGTACCCTGATTTGTATTCTGCTATGTCTCTTGAGTACAGCAATACCCTCAATGAGTGTGTTTGCTTTGTTTTTGTGATGTTACACGCCCATATCTGAAACATGTCCATTTGAGCTTTCAAAACCAATATTTTAATGGACGGATTTGCTAGGCGCTATTCTACTTTGGGGCAACTATATGAGGTCAGACATACAAATTACCCACATAAATAATAAACATTTACAACCGTAGACACCTCAGGCTAATTCACACTGGGTATCTTTTAATGGGGCCATTTTATCACCAGACGTTTTCAAACTTACTGCTTTATTTGAAAGTAAAATCCCCTGATTTGTGTTTAGCTAACTCTACAGAGTACAGAAATATCCCCCATTAACAAGATTCTCTATATTTTGATACTACATGTGACATTTTTATATGTAGCGCTACTTGTGAGTACAAGTTATGTATGTTTTAGTTAAAAGTTTAGGTTTGAGGTGATTATTTTCAGGATTACCCACCTATCTAGATGATAATAAGAGAGAAGCAGGACTCTCACTCTAGAGTGGCTGGGCGTAACACCTGGTAGGTGCCTGAAAACAGACAAAGAAATGTCAGGAATGAGCCAAGATCTAGAGAAATTAAATATCAGAGTAATGACAAGCCAGAGTTTAGAATAATCAAAATACAAGATAAGGCAATAACCAATTAATCTCCAGATGTAAAACAACCCTCCCCCTCCCCCTCCCCCTCAATTTTAGATTTTCAGAGACTACAACCAATTTGCTGTATTATAACACTTACCTATAATGGGCTATGGTATGGTACATCACAAAACAGTTTCTAATACACAGGATTGGCTTAGAAGGGCAGTTAAGGCAGTAGAAAGCTATTTCAGATCTATCTATTCCCTTTTTTTGTAACATACCCTACATCTCTTCAGAGATCTTTGCGATTTTGCAATTTAGCGTTTTGAGAGTAGGAGGAATTTGATATGGAAAGTGTATTGAACCAAGTCTCTTAAAACTGTATTCATGCACAGTACCAGGCTCAATTGCATCACAAACCAACAGTACTGAAATAGCTAGATGAGCTACGGAGCTGCAATTTTCATTATGTTTAGATATCTAATTAATAGATTAGAATTATACAGTATACAAACGTGTACTGGAACAGATAAGCAATTGCCCTTGCAATTCTCTGAACCTAATGGCTTTCACTGAGAATAAGATGTTACTTAGCGGCATAGCAAGAGGGGTTCAAGCGGGGCACCTTCTGAGTGAGACCTTGCAGCGATCCTGCTCTGTTTGCCAGGTGTCCTTTGTATGGCGCAGAGAGAGAGGGGAAGATGGGAGTCAGGAGAATGGCACTTCCTTTGCCTCCTGTCCTGCGGAGAGGTGTAAGAGCAGCCTGGCAGAGACACCAGGTATGCTCTTCCCTGCACAGCACCCTCCTCACTGCACCCTCACAGCCCCCTCTCTCGTTGCACAGCCCCCTCCTTACTGCACCCCTCACAGGCCCTCTCCCTGCACAGATCCACTTCCCCTGCCTCCCTGACAGTCCCTCCTCACTGCACCTCTCAACCCCTCCCTGTACAGCCCCTCCTGCCTAGATCCCTCTCCCCTGCTTCCTGACCGTCCTCCTCCTCCCTCCTGCACAGATCCCTCTCCTCCCTCCCTGACCAGATCCCTTCTTCTCCCCTGCCTCTGACAGTCCCTCCCTGCACAGATCCTCCTCCCTCCCTCCCCTGCCTAGATCACCTCTTTCCCCTGTCTCCCTGGACAGCCCTCCCTGCACACACAGATCCCTCCCCTGCATCACTTACAATACCTCCCTCCCTCCCCTGCACAGATACCCTCTCTCCCTTCCCTGCACCCTGACAACCCCTCTCACTCTCCGGTACATATCCCCTCTCCCCCTGCCTCCCCTGCACCCTGACAGTCCCCCTCACTCCCCCAAACATATCCCATCTCCCCCTGCCTTCCCTGCGCAGATCACCTCTCATTCTCCTGCACAAATCTCCTCTCCCCCTGCCTCTATTACAGTCCCTCTTCCTGCACAGATTCCCTCTCCCCCTGCCTCACTTATAGTCCCTCTCCCTCACCTGCACAGACCCCCTCCATGTACAGATCCCCTCTCTCCTTGCCTCCCATGCACAGATCCCCTCTCTCTCCCCTGCACAGATCCCATCTCCCCCTTCGTCCCCTGCACAGATCCCCATTTCCCCCTCCCTCCCCTGCACAGATCCCTCTCCCACTTTCTCCCCTGCACAGATCCCCTCTCCCCTCCCTCCCCTGCACAGATCCCCTCTTACCCTGCCTCCTTGACAGCCCTCCTCCCTCCCCTG
Source organism: Pelobates cultripes (assembly GCA_933207985.1). Taxonomy (NCBI): domain Eukaryota; kingdom Metazoa; phylum Chordata; class Amphibia; order Anura; family Pelobatidae; genus Pelobates; species Pelobates cultripes. Next base: position 41,362 of record CAKOES020000023.1, read on the forward strand.
AACACAGATCCCACTCTGTCCCTGCACCTTCCACAACCTCCCTCAACACACCAGCTCTCTCTCTGCCAAAAAATAAAAGTATATATATTTTAATGTGTATAAAAAATTACATTTAATAAGCGTGTTTCCTTTCACACCAATAAAAAGTTAAATACACTGAAGCACCTCAGTAAATAACTGAGGAACACTCTGCCCAAATGTGCAACCCCCACCCTATAAAATCACTGTTTAGTGGATATGCCCCCAATGAATTACATGCATAAATCATTTTTCAGGCATGTATTCATTGGGTGTATATCTTAAAAAAAAAAAAAAAACTTGAAAAGGTTGTTTTTTGGGCTAGAGGCGTTGGGTACTTAAAAGAGGTATGCCTGGTGCAGCCACGAACGTCTGCGACTGCACCAGACGTGACGTGGGTCGAGATAGGGGCGGCAAACTCAGGGTCATCCCCGGGTGGCAAAAGCTCTAGCTAAGCCACTGATGTTACTAACCCTTTGAGTTGTGTCATTTTATTATTTTTGTGTGATTTTGTTATTCTTACAGACTAAATGAGTTGGATTGACAGATATTTTGAGCCGGATACAGCCATTTTGTATGCAAGGAAGCCATACTTAAAATTGTAGTGGAGATGTAGTATAATCCACAGTATCTCCGCTGGTAGACAGGAACAGCATATAATAATCCAGGTAGGCAGGTACAGTATACAATAAGCCCGGTAGCGTTATAAGAATCCTTCCTTCCCAAGAACTAGACGACACATAGGCTGGGAGTAAATTGAGGTTTTATTCACAAGTCACAGTATTTATGTGGTTCCCCATGCAAGGGGTTTCCTGAGTGATTTTGCAGGGGTTGTACAGTAGGCGACTACATGGGGAACTGGACATACAGGACAATTTTCCCACCATGCTCTGCTGTATGAGAGGGATACTCCCATAAGAATATCCTGTTAAGTGGATTATCCCTCTGTACAGCAGAACCTTTCTTTTCACTTAAAAATACATAACTTGCACGTTATTCATGCCATTTAACCGAATTACATCTGTATAGATAGCTGGGATCTGAGAGCATACTTTGGGAAACTACCGCTCAGATCCCAGCACAATTAGCCGAATGCCACACAAAACATTGTTTAATATAAACACACAAGAAAACACACAAATGAACGGTTTGTATGAAACTACCGAAGGACCGGTGGTCCCGAACGGTCTGGAAGTCCAGCAGTGTTCGTGCCGTCGAGTAGACGATTTTAGTTACAGGCACATGACGACCAAACACTGCTGGGCTAGAAGGGGATCCAAGATGGCCACTGCTGCGTGGTCGGTATCCGAATGGCGACCACCCTGCGAATCAATTAACAGAGGATAGATACACTGTTGCAGTCTGTTGACCCCTGTGTGTGGTCTCCCATTCTGTACGTTGTTAGTTTCATGAACAGTGTTGAAAGTCACTGTTCGTGAGACTACCATAGGAATGCAAGCGGCTTTCGCGCCACTAGCATACGAATGCCCTCTATCACCTATTTAAGCGAATGTAGCGGAGATGCAATATTCCCCAGGTTGTCTCCGCTTATAATCCAAGTGAGGCTCAGGAACAAGTAAATAATAAATCCATAGGCAAAGTTTCCAGCAGGTAAAATAACAGCAACCTCCCCACAGCAATCCCAATAACTGGACGGCACACAGTTTCAGGAGCAGAACTGACAAGCCTTTAATCACAGTCTCCTTATAAAGCATGCTCCCATGCAAGGGAGGGATTACAGTAATTATTACAGTAGCCAATCCTGTCCTGGTAACCTCCCACACATCTCCTCCCCTCAGCTAGCATCATAATCCCCTTATCCAGTACACCAATTCCCCCGTTTCTGGATGTACCCCTAAACGTAGGGGTACCTCTTTAAATCCTACATCCCCTGGTAGTCCTGATCTGGGTGAACAACATATCCAAAAACCACCCAGATCAGACCAGGGGTTCGGGAAAAGTATGGAGGGAATAAAATGACCGACCGCACGAACTGATATAGCCGAATTCGGTTCCATGTGAATGGGCCCTGCGGTCGGTCCTGGCATAAGGGAATAAAATACACGAAAACCTCTAGCTATAGAGGCTAGGGAGGGTTCGCCTGAATCCCCTCGTTCGGTATTCTCTATCTACCGAACGAGGGGCCGTGGAGGTCTCAGCGGTGTTCGCCTACTCGAGTGTCCGATTTTAGTTCCAGACACTCGACGGCTAAACACCGCTGTTCGGGAGTTTTAAAATGGCCGCCGCCACGTGTTCGTTTGTCGAATGGCGGCCACCCCCGAGAACAAAGGACGGCTACTTACTGTTCAATTACCCGTTCGCAACAATGTTGCAACGGGTAATTGAGAACACACTTCACACAGGGGAGGTCTGGTTGTTCGGTAGTTTCATTCGAATAAACTAAGGGAACGAAACTACCGAACAATCACAAGAATACAAGGCTTTAAAACACATAGGAAACTAACAGATCACACGAATGCATTTATTTCACAGACATTTGCAGGACAGCCCAGTGCCATCCTCTACACTGCTCCCCCTTGCCCACAAGCCGGCATACACAGTCTGATCCAACACGGATCGGCTTGGGGATGTCCGGGGACTCACGGATCATTTCTCCAGGTCAGTTTGTCTTGACAACCCGTCGGCATTCCCATTCTGTTTACCCGGGCGGTACTGAATATTAAAGTCAAAAGGCTGCAGCGCCAAACTCCAGCGCAGCAGCCTGGCATTGTCCCCAGCCACCTGGTTTAGCCAGACCAACGGGTTGTGATCCGTGAGTAACGAAAAAGGCTGTCCATATAGATACGGCTGTAGTTTCTTTAAGGCCCACACCACAGCCAGGCATTCCTTCTCGATGGCGGCGTAGCTTACTTCTCTGGGTAACAGCTTGCGACTGATGTAAGCTACGGGGTGTTCTCCGCCATCGGCTCCGACTTGGCTCAGTACTGCTCCCAATCCAAACATAGAAGCGTCTGTGTGAACAAGAAAACGTTTAGTTGGATTGGGAGCTGCCAAGACAGGAGCGTTTATCAGTGCATTTTTGAGATGTTGGAATGCCTGCTCACACTCCGGGGTCCAGGTCACCTGGCGGGGCAAATTCTTCCGAGTAAGGTCAGTGAGAGGTTTGGCGAGGGCGCTATAGTTAGGGACAAACTTCCTGTAATACCCAGCGGTCCCTAGAAAGGCTAATACCTGGGTTTTAGTCCTAGGAGTGGGCCACTGGGCCACGGCTTCTACCTTGGCAGGTTCGGGCTTCTGTTTGCCGCAACCCACCCTATGTCCGAGGTACTGCACCTCGGCCATCCCTATGCTGCACTTGGCCGGTTTCAATGTCAAACCAGCTTCCTTATTCCTGTCTAGAACCGCTCCTATATGGGCCAAGTGCTCCTGCCACGTATTGCTAAAAATGGCAATATCGTCCAGGTAGGCACAGGTGTAGTCTTGGAACCCATCCAGGAGTCGGTCTACCATCCGCTGGAAAGTAGTTGGGGCGTTTTTCATCCCAAGTGGCATGACCTTAAACTGGTACAAGCCAAATGGGGTGACAAAGGCCGACTTCGGGATGGCCTCTGGGGCCAGGGGGATTTGCCAATACCCCTTACATAAGTCAATGGTAGTGAGGTATTGACCCCTGGCCATTCTGTCCAGTAGCTCATCTATCCGTGGCATAGGGTATGCATCGGACACCGTTTTCTCGTTTAATCTCCGGTAGTCTACGCAGAAGCAGGTCGTACCGTCCCGCTTCGGTACGAGTACTACCGGAGAAGCCCAGGGACTATCTGAGGGCTCAATTACCCCCAGTTGGAGCATCTCATCGATCTCCTTGCGCATGTTTTCCCTTGCCGCTTCGGGGATGCGGTAGGGGGTCTGACGCATCGGTAATTGCCCTGGGGTCTCTACCCGGTGAGTGGCCAGAGGGGTGTACCCAGGTACGTTGGAGAACGTGTCTCGTTTCTCTTCCAACAGCTGCCGCACCTCGATGCGCTCCTGTGGGCTCAGCCGGTCTCCCAGTGTGACTTCCCCTAAATCCCCAGACATCTGCCCATCTTCCAGCAGATCTGGGAGTGGTAAGCTGTCAGACTCATCTGAATTGGGCGCGCAGATGGCGGTTACCTCCTCGGAGCGTGCTTGGTAGGGCTTCATCATGTTCACATGGAGCATGCGTCGCCCTCCCGTCCCTGTACAGGAGCCAATTATATAGGTGGTGTCACATCTCTGTTCCACCACCTTATAAGGTCCCTGCCAGGCGGCCTGTAGCTTGTCATGTCGGACAGGCTTTAAAATCAGCACTTTCTGCCCGACCTTAAAGCTACGGTCCCTGGCTCCCCGATCATACCATGTGCGCTGGCGAGTCTGTGCCGCCTGAAGGTTTTCCCTTACCGTCCTGGTTAAGGCTTCCAGGCGGTCTCGGAGAGCCAACACATAAGGTATGATGGGGGTGCCATCTGCGCTCCGGTCTCCCTCCCAATGCTCTCTTATAAGATCTAAGGGGCCTCTGACCCTCCTCCCAAATAGCAGTTCAAACGGGGAAAACCCCGTGGATTCCTGCGGCACCTCCCGGTAAGCGAATAGGAGATGCGGCAGGAACCGCTCCCAGTCCTTGTGGGTCTCTGCGAAGGTTCGGAGCATTTGTTTCAATGTGCCATTGAACCGTTCGCAGAGCCCATTAGTCTGGGGGTGGTAAGGGGCACTGATAATAGGCTTAATGCCACAGATCCTCCAGAGGTGTTGGGTGAATTCTGCGGTAAATTGGGTACCCTGATCCGAGATAATCTCCCTGGGTAATCCTAACCGGGAGAATATCTGCATGAGGGCATCCGCGACCGTTTCAGCCTGAATGTTGGTCAGAGCCACCGCCTCTGGATATCTGGTAGCATAGTCTACTACCGTTAAAATGTACCTTTTGCCTGACGGGCTGGCTTTCTTGAGGGGACCTATCAAGTCTACCGCTATTCTGCTAAACGGTTCCTCAATTATTGGCAAGGGGTGTAGCTCGCCTTCCTCCGGTCTCCCCTTTTCCCTACCCTCTGGCAGGTGTCGCAGGTGGTGCAATACCGGCGCACTTCCTGGCTGATCCCTGGCCAGAAGAAATTTTGGGTCAGTCGATACCTAGTACGGCTGACCCCTAGATGTCCGGATAGCGGGATATCGTGCGCTATCCGGAGTAGCTCTGCTCGGTACCGCTGCGGCACAACTAGCTGCCTCGTCACTATTGGGTCTGACCCCTCAATCTGCTTGTCTGTCTCCCTGTACAAAAGCTGCTTGTCCCAGACAAATCTCTCCCCCTCTCCCTCCGGAGGGTCTGCTGTCACCTTGTCTCTGTATACCTGCAAGGTGGGGTCAGTCACTACCTCTGCTGCAAATTCGTTAGGAGGGGCCCAGGGGACACAGTCAAGGGAAGGGGAAGGGTCTCTTACCTGAACCTCCGGAAGTGTGTTGTAGTCCTGGGTGCGGGCCTGTTGACGGGTGACCACAGGATGAGCTGCTCCTGTGGTGGACGTCTGGGGCTCAAAAGCAGATGTGAGCCTCCCCAGATCGTTCCCCAATAAAACCTCCGCCGGTAACGGCGGCATCAACCCCACCTCCACATGTCCTTCCCCCGCTCCCCAATGTAAATGTACCCTTGCTGTAGGTAGCCGGTACACTGCTCCCCCGGCTACCCTGACGGCCACAGTTTTACTTAGTCTCGCTTCATCCGAGACCAGATTACTTTTGACCAAGGTGATGGTAGCCCCCGAATCACGTAGGCCCTGTACTGCTTTACCCTCCAAGTATACGGTCTGCCTGTGATGTTGTCTGTTATCAGCATTGGCCTGGACTGGATCCGCCTCGTGTAGTACTTCCCACTGTTCCACGGTTGTTATGGGAACAGCTGACCCATATGGTGTGGCCACTATATTTTGGTAGTGATGGGCGGCGTCTGCTCTCGGTGATGGTGGTGGTGGGCCGGGGCGAATCCAGGTAGAACGATCCCTCAGCTGGGGACATTCCCTTTTATAATGTCCCCACTTCTGGCAGTGATGACAGGGGCCAGAAGCGGGCTGGCGAAACCGGGGCTGTACAGCGGGTGGTGGTGGTGGTAGTTGCCTCGGTGGAGCTGGGTTGTAGCCGTTTCCCCCAAAGGTTTTAAAAATAGCTTTTGGGGCTGCTGGTTTCTGCTGCCTGCGTGCATCCAAGTACTCATCGGCCTTCCTAGCAGCTTCGGTAAGGGAGGTAGGGTTTCTGTCCCTCACCCATTCCTGGACCTCGCCTGTTACCCCCTCATAGAATTGCTCCAACAACACCATTTGCAATAAGTCCTCCATGGACCGAGCCTTATTAGACTGTACCCACCCCAGAGCGGCCCGATTGAACTTGCAAGCCCATTCCACATGAGAGTCCTTGTCATTTCTCTTTAGGTCTCTAAACCGTCGCCGATATGCCTCTGGCGTGATTGCATATCGGGCCAGGATCACTTCTTTTACTCGGCGGTAATTCCGAATTTCCTCATCAGGTACAGTTCTATAGGCTTCTGCCGCCTTCCCTGTGAGCTTCCCTGCTAAAATAGGCACCCACTCATCTGGGCTAATATTATGCAAGGCACACAGCCTTTCAAAGTCTTGGAGAAAAGCATCTATATCTTCCTCTGCTTCTATATACGTTTTAAAGGCTTGGTAAGGAATTTTTGTCTTACCCTGTGTGATGGTAGTTGTGGTAGCATTCCTCTCCAGCTGCTGTAGTGGCCTTTGGCGCAGTATAAACTCCTGTACCTCTGACATTGTCCTGGATATAATATCCGTTGTTGGATTCTCTCCATAAAAGGACAGCCTGAACTGCACCTCTCTCCGGAACTCTTCTTTTTCATCTGCTGCACTCTGTTGCTCAGGGATTACCCTGTCCTCCTGTTGGTATTCAGCCATCACTTCTGCAATGAGGATTGCTTTCTTTTTGTTGCTGGCTGCAATGCCTTTCGCTTCCAGGAGATCTTTTAGCGTGGATCTTTTAAGCTTGGCATAATCACTCTCCATCCGTATTCCATTAGTCCTTGTTCCCTTGTGAGTCTGGATCCCAGCGCTGCCAACCAATGTAGCGGAGATGCAATATTCCCCAGGT
>CAKOES020000023.1:51200-71047 GCA_933207985.1 Pelobates cultripes
AATCTAAAATTGAGGGGGAGGGGGAGGGGTAGGGTTGTTTTACATCTGGAGATTAATTGGTTATTGCCTTATCTTGTATTTTGATTATTCTAAACTCTGGCTTGTCATTACTCTGATATTTAATTTCTCTAGATCTTGGCTCGTTCCTGACATTTCTTTGTCTGTTTTCAGGCACCTACCAGGTGTTACGCCCAGCCACTCTAGAGTGAGAGTCCTGCTTCTCTCTTATTATCATCTAGATAGGTGGGTAATCCTGAAAATAATCACCTCAAACCTAAACTTTTAACTAAAACATACATAACTTGTACTCACAAGTAGCGCTACATATGAAAATGTCACATGTAGTATCAAAATATAGAGAATCTTGTTAATGGGGGATATTTCTGTACTCTGTAGATTTAGCTAAACACAAATCAGGGGATTTTACTTTCAAATAAAGCAGTAAGTTCGAAAACGTCTGGTGATAAAATGGCCCCATTAAAAGATACCCAGTGTGAATTAGCCTGAGGTGTCTTCGGTTGTAAATGTTTATTATTTATGTGGGTAATTTGTATGTCTGACCTCATATAGTTGCCCCAAAGTAGAATAGTGCCTAGCAAATCCGTCCATTAAAATATTGGTTTTGAAAGCTCAAATGGACATGTTTCAGATATGGGCGTGTAACATCACAAAAACAAAGCAAACACACTCATTGAGGGTATTGCTGTTCTCAAGAGACATAGCACAATACAAATCAGGGTACGTTACTCTGGTAGCAAACTACAGGAATTTGATATCCACGGTAATATTGCAATATTGTATCTGTGTGAACAAAAAATAAGTAAAAGTAAATGTTTTTGTTTGTTCTTTTGCAGATATTTTAGGGTAAAAAGGATACATAAGACGTAACAAAATGTTCCTTGATAAATGTCCTGATGTGTCTTCTTTTAAAAAAAAAATATACCTTTAATCTGAAATTTTGGGTTTGGTAACTAGTAAAAAAAATCTTCTTAAGACTTTGCATACCAGATTTTGATACTTTTTTTTGCGTTAAAAACAGTAAGGAATGTCTGGTGATATTTGAAGTATAAATATAAAAAAATTTACATACTTTCTAATTATGAGGTATTCCCACATTCAGCACAAAAGCCCAAATCTGTTCTGAGGTTTATTTTTGAGTTGCATTGTGTGTGAAAATTATTATTATTAAGTGTTCTTGCATAGCAAGACCACTTAATGTTATCTCACATATATATTATTCTTATTAAGTGTTCTTGCATAGCAAGACCACTTAATGTTATCTCACATATATATTCTTATTCTTATTATAGCAAAATTTGCCACCCTAACTCCTCCCACAGTTTTTACACTACATAGACAAAAATTTACCAAAACGTGCAGATTGTTCCCGATCGGATTGCTATTACTTTGTGGAACGTTTCGCCGAATGGTTCACGGAATATCGCCGTTCTTGTGGCGAAATTTGTCCCATAGGAATGAATGGCAAAGCTAGAGTGGGAGCTGGCAAAAGCTGAAAAATCAGGACATGATTTCTAAACTGCCACCACTCCCTTATTTTCAGGCCCACCTACACAAATCTTATATCAAAACGTTCAGCTATCCCTGCTGCCACTAAACATGTCAACGGCTAAGCCATAGTCCTGATAGTTTTCACAATATAATAATTTGTTTGCAACTAACACCGTCCATTGACATTGTCAGGTATAGCATGGCATGTATTTCGTAGCCGGAACCCACTTCCGGGTTCACGGCGCTCAGCCCCGCCCTTTTTTCTGACGCGGTCCTTCCACGATACTTAGGAAGACCGCGCCAGATTCAAAGGGCTGGATTATTCGCACAGGTGCTGCAGAAAGATCAGCTGCTCTACTTTTGATCCTACCTGCTTCACTTCTAGACCTCGACTAGTAAAACGGATTTCTACCTTCTCCACTTCTCGACCTCGGCTTGTAAACGGATTTCTACCTTCTCCACTTCTCGACCTTGGCTTGTAAACGGATTTCTACCTTCTCCACTCCTAGACCTCGGCTTGTAACTCTGAATTCTACCTTCTCCACTCCCAGACCTCAGCTTGTTGAAACGGACTTCTAATTTCTCCTTCATTGGGTGAATTAACCCTTCCAGTGCCAGAACTGCCTTTAAGTTAAGTAATACTTTTACCAAACAAGCCAATTCCTATTATTTATATTACACAGTATCTAAAACTCACTAAAGTGTCACTTGTCTAATTATTCCTCTTATTCATAAGGGATTGCTACAAAGCCTAATTTTTCCTTCATGTGTATTTAAAGGTACAGTGACCATTGTTTCATATCAATATAAAAGGAGGTGAAACTTATTGTTGCTGCAACCAGGAAATTCTGCAGTTGAGTTCCAATTAAAGAAGTATTACAAAATAAGTATTACAGAATAATCCAGCCCTATTCAATGGAACCAGCAGATATCAACTCTCAAGTTTCTGCCCTAACCAATAGAGTGGATACGATTGCTCAAGGGTTACAGGAACTGCAAATTACAAATGAGAGAGTATTAACCTATGTTAGAGACATTCAAGGTCATCTTCCTCATGCCGCTCTTCAATCGGCTGGTGATCCTGCTGTCTGTAATCCAGAAAAATTTTATGGAGATAGAACAAAGTACAGAGAGTTTTTGAATTCTTGCAAACTACTAATAGCTTTAAAACCTAGATCTTATCCCACCGAAAGATCCAAAGTCTGTTCAGTGATCTCTTTTTTAAGAGGTGAACCTATGGCCTGGGCCCATTCCTTTTTGGAAAATGATGATCCCATATTAGATTCATTGGATGAGTTCTTTGAAGCTATGTCTTTATTATATGAAGATCCTTTTAAACAAACTACTGCTGATTTAACCATCAGAACATTACACCAAAAGAATAGACCTGTTGAAGATTATATTGCAGAATTCAAAAGATGGGCTACAGAAACCCAATGGAATGACATTACTTTACGCAATCAATTCCGTCTCGGATTATCTGAAGCTGTGAAAGATGAACTCTCTCGTACAGAACTTCCTCCTACCTTAAATGCATTGATTCAACTGTCCATCAGTATTGATAGACGTCTAAGAGAAAGAAAAGCTGAAAGGGTTCTTACTAATTCTACCTGGAGAAAACCTTTCACTACTCTAAAACTACCTGAACAAATTCCTCCACAAACTGAACCTATGGAAGTAGGTATAATAAAAAGTCCTCTTACTTCTGAAGAAAGAATAAGAAGGAGACAACTAAACTTATGTATGTATTGTGCTTCGAATGAACATCTAATTTCCGAATGTCCTCTACTGAAACATTCAAAAGGTGGTAAGCTTCATTCAACTACCTCTATATTGAACGTTTTTCAAAAAAGAAAAGCATCTACTTATTTTTCTATATCTCTCATATTACAGTGGGATACAAAAAGAATCGTGACTGAGGCCATCATTGATTCTGGTGCTAATGGAACTTTTCTTGATTTTTCTTTTGTTTCAAAAAATAAAATTCCTAGTGTTCAAAAAACTAACTTTATTCCAATCAGAGTTATTGACGGTTCATTTATATCCTCAGGACCCATCAAAGATGAGACAATCCCTCTAAGAATGATTACCAACAACGTACATTTCGAATTCATTACATTTGATATTATTAAATCTCCACTTTATCCCGTCATTCTAGGAATTAATTGGTTAAAAACTCATGATCCTTTAATTAAGTGGTCTCCCTTCTCCATCTCCTTTGCTTCTGATTTCTGTAAAAAAACGTGCTTACAACACATTCCTATTCTCCAAACTACTGTAGAACCAGTTATTTCACCTCATTCTTTGAAGATGGATAATTCCAAAATCAAATGTATTATTGACTGGCCCACTCCTACTACTACAAAAGAATTACAAAGTTTTCTTGGATTTGCAAACTTCTATAGAAAATTTATTAGAAACTATTCGGATGTATCACATCCTCTTAACCTCCTCAACAGTAGTAAACGTCCTTTCAATTGGAATAAAGATGCACAAACAGCCTTCGACGAATTAAAAAAAAGATTTACAACTGCACCTATTCTACAACTACCTAATCCAACATTCTTATATGTTCTTGAAGTTGATGCATCAGATGCAGCCATCGGAGCAGTTCTTTCTCAACAAAAGACTCCACAAGATCCACTTCATCCAGTTGCCTTTTTTTCAAGATCCTTGAGCTCTGCTGAAAAAAATTATCCTATTGGTGAAAAAGAATTATTAAGTGTTAAAGCTGCCTTCGAAAATTGGCGTCATCTTCTGGAAGATACAAAACAACCTATAATAGTTTATACTGACCATAAAAATCTTGAATATCTCTATACTAACAAAACCCTTACAGCTAGACAAGTTAGATGGAACCTATTTTTTAACCGATTTAACTTCCAATTAATATACAGACCTGGAACTAGAAATAAAAAGGCTGACGCTCTTTCTCGAATTCCTTCTAAAACTACTACTGATGATTATCCTCCTAACAAAATAATAGGGATCCTCGCTTCTCTTCATGATGACATAAAGAATTTGAATCAGAAGGATCTTGAACATCCCAAAACACCTATACTAACAAAAAAGGATGGTATATTTTATTTTAAAAATAGAATTTATATTCCTCCCATTCTTAGGAATAAATTACTTAAGATGGTTCATGATTCACCCCTCGCTGGACATCCTGGAATAAAGAAAACACTTGAACTAACTTCACGATATTATTGGTGGCCTCGCCAGGATAGAACCATTGAATTATATGTCAAAACATGTCCTATATGTCAAAGGTCTAAACCAGAACATAATCAACCTTTTGGATTACTACTTAACTTACCTATTCCAGAAAAACCTTGGCAATCCATTTCTATGGATTTTATCGTTGATCTTCCACCTTCTCAACATTTCACCACTATTCTTGTCGTTGTGGATCGCTTCACAAAAATGTCCCATTTCATTTCCTTAAAAAAATTACCCTCCTCTGTAGAATTGTCTAAGGTCTTTATTGACAATATTGTGAAACTTCATGGTCTTCCTGAAGAAATTATTTCTGATAGGGGGACACAATTTACCTCCAAATTCTGGAAAGAGATGTGTCTCTCCCTTCAAATTCAACGCAAACTCTCTTCCGCTTATCATCCCCAAACTAATGGGCAAACAGAAAGGGTTAATCAATGTTTGGAACAATATCTTCGATGTTATTGTTCATACCTCCAAGATGACTGGACCACATGGTTACCTATGGCCGAATTTTCTTACAATAATACCATTCATTCTAGTACGAAAATGACTCCTTTCTTCTCCAACTATGGTTTTCATCCGTCTTCATTCTCCATCCAAACCATTACTTCATCCAATCCTACTGTTACATCAAAAAACGAATTTATGTCTTCTCTATTTCTCAAATTACGGGAGAATCTTCAACTCGCCCAAAATAACCAGAAAAAGTTTTTTGACAATAATAGAAGAATTCCCCCTCCTTACAAGGTAGGGGATCTTGTCTGGCTCTCTTCAAGGAATATTACCACAAGCCGTCCTTCAAAGAAATTGAGCTCTCTTTTTCTTGGTCCCTTTCAAGTAATTACTACCATTAATGATAACGTTGTTAAACTAAAACTTCCTCCAAGTTTTAAACTTCATCCAGTATTCCATGTCTCCTTACTTAAACCACACATCCCTGATCCTTTTCATAGAGAAATAGTAACAACTCCTGAACCTATCATTGTCCAAGGTGAAGAAGAATATGAAATTCACAAAATTTTGGATTCTCGTGTCCACCGTGGCTCCTTACAATGCCTTATCAGATGGAAAGGTTATGGAGTTGATGAAGACACTTGGGAAGATTCATCTAATGTACATGCTAGGAGGTTAGTTACTGCCTTTCACAAACGCTACCCCTCCAAACCAAAATAGTGCACCCAGAGGATGCCCCATGAGAAGGGGGTACTGTCAGGTATAGCATGGCATGTATTTCGTAGCCGGAACCCACTTCCGGGTTCACGGCGCTCAGCCCCGCCCTTTTTTCTGACGCAGTCCTTCCACGATACTTAGGAAGACCGCGCCAGATTCAAAGGGCTGGATTATTCGCACAGGTGCTGCAGAAAGATCAGCTGCTCTACTTTTGATCCTACCTGCTTCACTTCTAGACCTCGACTAGTAAAACGGATTTCTACCTTCTCCACTTCTCGACCTCGGCTTGTAAACGGATTTCTACCTTCTCCACTTCTCGACCTTGGCTTGTAAACGGATTTCTACCTTCTCCACTCCCAGACCGCGGCTTGTTAAAACGGACTTCCCCACTCTTCACTCCTAGTTCTCAGCTTGTTGAAACGGACTTCTAATTTCTCCTTCATTGGGTGAATTAACCCTTCCAGTGCCAGAACTGCCTTTAAGTTAAGTAATACTTTTACCAAACAAGCCAATTCCTATTATTTATATTACACAGTATCTAAAACTCACTAAAGTGTCACTTGTCTAATTATTCCTCTTATTCATAAGGGATTGCTACAATGCCTAATTTTTCCTTCATGTGTATTTAAAGGTACAGTGACCATTGTTTCATATCAATATAAAAGGAGGTGAAACTTATTGTTGCTGCAACCAGGAAATTCTGCAGTTGAGTTCCAATTAAAGAAGTATTACAAAATAAGTATTACAGACATTCATTGAAACTTCACTCTACAAAGCTCAAATTTGAAGTGCAATTTCTAAACTGCGACTGTGCCTTCATTTTTAATACTTCAGAGACATACTATGCATCCAAATGTAGGTCTGGGTCTTGTGATTCTTCGCTGTAGGATTTATAGTTTTTAAAATACGACCGTTTGAAGATGGCAACCGCCAAAATACTCTGACCTGTGCCAGGCTGCAGCAGCAAGTGATGTCATAGACAGGGCCTTTTGAACACCTGCTAATGTTTTTATAAATGTATGGTTTAATGTAAAGGTGCAACAACGTTGCAATTAAATGTGCTATATAAATGATAACAGTTACTCCGCCCACTCCAGTTGTAGACTACTGGTAGAGGCAAGAACACTTCACACAATTTCCCCAGAAATTGTAGCTTTTCTAGTTATTATTATTATTATGATATTTATAGAGCGTCGTCAAATTCCACAGCGCTTTACAGTGGGTGGACGAACAGACATGTAGTTGTAACCAGACAAGTTGGACACACAGGAACAGAGGGGTTGAGGGCCCTGCTCAATGAGCTTACATGCTAGAGGGAGTGGGGTAAAATGACACAAAAAGGTACGGATAGTATTAGACTAGTGACAGTTGCAGAAGAGGAATCAGTCAGGAGCTATTATATAATATAATATAATTATATGCAAAACTGATAAATTTGTTGTTTTTTTTTCATTTCCAATTTTCCTTATTTTTTTTATGTAAAATATGTATAAATATATATTCAACATGAAGAAAAAGGCCTATCCGTACTTTACAAAACAGTATATAATATGTGATTGGTGCACCAAATAAGAAAGAGAAAAATCACAGGTGTACAAGCAAAAATGGCTATAATGGCAAAGTTTGTGATGGTAAAATGCACTGCTTTGCTCAAAAGCCTAGGTCCGTAAGGAGTTACTCTTATATGAAACCTTGTGTTTTCATCTGCTTCATTTAGTTAGAAATTGGCTCTCCTCGGTTGGCACAGAAACAGCAATGGAACTTTAAAGACACCTACATAACATCCTAAGGCTATTGGATAAGATTATCCCTTCCCTCTATTATTTCTATCTCTTACATCTCTTACTGTTAATGTAGATCCCAGATACAAGCCACTCTACTCCGGGAATCATTATGATTCTAATACTCTGGAACACATAGTTCACAAAGTATCTATTCCACTATTGACTCATAAGGAACACTACAATATGCCCCCATTGCAATTTCTTCATTTTGTAGGAGATGGACACCCTCCTCATCCTGCCCCTCTATAAATCTGGTGGAACCACTTCCCATGTTTATGCAATGTTGCCAGATAACAGACTGTCAGGTTTCCCAATGCTCCCCAGGTGAGAAAATCATTTGAATTAACCCTAAATTCTGATGACCCCTCACCTAACCCAAGAACTGACCTTATGAATTGAAATGACAAACTTCGTAAACTACACAAACAAACAATGGAGACCATTACTAGTACATGACTAATTTAATGTTATTATTTTATATAAAGCGCCACCAAATTCTGCAGCGCTGTACAATAGTATGATGAAAAACTATCCCCATATGCCTAGTGGGAAAAATGTAATAACTACACCTCCACATGGACTCTGAAATTGAGAGGGAAAGCTTTTTTTCCCTACAACTTTACATCCACTTATGTGTAGAAAAAGTTCTTGCAAGATAATTTTAGAATAAAAAAAAAATGTTATTGTAGCCCCTCAATAGCAATCTCTTACCTTTTTAAAATAGTCAAAAAAAATTAAAGAAAAACATTCTTCACAAAGTACCATTTGGTGGTGTATCTTCTTGTTGTGAGGGTCCCATGGGCCTCCAACAATCAGTGGTGTATCCTGGTTTTGTGCTGCCCTAGGCAGGACAAAACTCAGGCACCTCCCTCCCCCCGCACCACCCCCACCCAACCCTTCCACCCCGCCCCACCTTCTAAATACACGCACAGTCTGACACAAACACACACACACAGACAAACACAGACACACACACACACACAGTCAGACACACACACACAGTCAGACACACACACACACACAGTCAGGCACAAACACACACACACACAGTCAGACACACACACACAGTCAGACACAAACACACACAGTCAGACACAACACACACACACACACAGTCAGACACACACACACAGTCAGACACACACACACAGTCAGACACACACACACACACAGTCAGACACAAACACACACACACACACAGTCAGACACAAACACACACACAGTCAAACACACACACACAGTCACTCACATCAAATTTTTTTTTTAATTATTATTTAACCCCCCCCCTCCTCTCCTTTGGGAGTACTGGGGGGTCCTCTTTCTCCCTGGTGGGCCAGTGGCTGCTGGTCGGGCTGATGGGCTGGCTGCTGGGCGGGCGGGCAGGCGGCTGGCGAGGGAGCTCTTCCTCTGAGCTGACTGCTCAGCTCCCTCGCGCGCCGCAGAGTGAGGCTGGGAGCCGGAATATGACATCATATTCCGGCTCCCAGCCTCACTGTGCGGCGCGCGAGGGAGCTGAGCGGACAGCTCAGAGGAAGAGCTCCCTTGCCAGCCACCCGCCCAGCGCCCAGCATGTCTGTTAGCCGCGAGGCTAACAAGGCATTTGCCCTGGGCATTTGGGGGCGGCGTTTTTTGCCGCCCCCTGAAAAATGCCGCCCAAAGCAAATGCCTTGTTAGCCTCGCGGCTAATACGCCCCTGCCAACAATACTGTGTTATTTTTTTCAGTACGTTGCCCTGTCTGCTACATCACTGAAAGGAAAGGTAGGTGGTCCTAGCAAGGGAGATCACCCAAGTGTAGTGAGAATATAAACCTGAGAAAAATCTCCTTTACCAGAATTTTACACCTGTCAAGAAATTTAATTGTAGAGACATGAGGCCATTTTTGCCACTATACATCAGATTTGGCCAGGTGTTAGACCCCATAACATTAAATAAATGTTTTTGTTTGTTTCTATTGTTATGTTGCCAGACAAGTTTTACATTGTATTATTGTGTTTTAACACATGTGACTGTGATTATTCATAGTATATATTCCAGCCGTAGGTGAGAAAGCCGATCACCTTCCAGCACATATCTACACAGATCTGAGCAAGCAGGGGCAGAATGTATCAGTATCACATAGGTGACACGTTACTTATTATTTGTATAAAACATCAAAGTATTCTAGTGCTGTAAAATATTGTAGAACTAAGCATAATATTTTATCTTCAACTGACAACCTATTTTGGTAAAAGAAAAACAGGAAGAAAGTCTAACGATTTTGCCTCCCACTCAATAGCCTTATAAAGCAAACTGATACCCTATCTATACAATCAGCGGGCAGCCCATGTTTCTTTAGGGTAAGGTCTAACATACCAGCATTGCAGTAATAACAGGTTGAAATTCTAGGGATGGTGCATTTAACGAGGCAAAATCATTTAGAACTTACTATGTTGTGATAATTTAAATGAGTAATTCTACATTTTTGTTGTTACTGACATATATTCATATATAATAAGACATTCAGCATAGTTACATAGCCAAAAAGAGACTTGCGTCCATCAAGTTCAGCCTTCCTCACATATGTTTTTGCTGTTGATCCAGAAGAAGGCAAAAAACCCAGTCTGAAGCACTTCCAATTTTGCAACAAACTAGGAAAAAATTCCTTCTTGACCCCAAAATGTCAGTCAGATGTCTCCTTGGATCAAGCAGCGATTACCCCACTAAATAGAAATGATATTCCTGTATGTTTTTGCAAGTATTTATCCAATTGCAGTTTAAACATCTGTATGGACTCTTCAGGCAGAGAATTCCATATCCTTATTGCTCTTACTGTAAAAAAAACTTTTCTTTGCCTTAGATGAAAGCTCCTTCCTTCCAGCCCTGTTTATGAATAGATTTCCAGATAATGGTTTGTACTGGCCCCGAATATATTTGTAGAATGTTATCATATCCCCTCTGAGGCGCCATTTTTCCAAACTAAAGAGATTTACATTTTTTAACCTTTCTTCGTAACTAAAATTCTCCATTCCTTTTATCAATTTTGTAGCTCGTCTCTGCACTTTTTCTAGTGCCATGATAGCCTTCTTTAGAACAGGTGCCCAAAATTGCACAGCATATTCAAGGTGTGGTCTTACCAACGATTTATAAAGAGGCAAAATTATATTTTCATCCTGAGAATTTATGCCCCTACTTATACATGAAGTATCTCAGATTCACAGGGTCCATACCCAGCAGAGTAAATTCAACTCTTTCTAATTCTGAGATCAATAAAATGAATACCATTAAATTATCCTGTTAATTGTATTGACATGTACAGTTTTGCTCAAACGTTTGCATACCCTTGGAGAATTGGTAATATATGTACCATTTTTAAATAAAACATGAGTGAGCAGGCAAAACATGTTTATTTATACTTATTTTATATTATATTTCTGGTAGGATTCATATTCAACTGTAGGATATAACGGAATGGCACAATCATAAAACAAAATATGGCAACAAAGAAGAAAATGAAATGACCCCTGTTTAAAAGTCTGCATACCCTTAGTTCTTAATACTGTACTTTTGTAATAGTTGTTTTTGAAGCCCCTAATTTTTACAGGTGGTAAAGCTGCCAATTCATCTGGCTAAATGCCTCCAGGTCATGCAAAGCCTTTGGTTGTCTTGCATAAACTGTACGTTTGAGATCTCCCCAGAGTGGTTCAATGATATTAAGGTCAGGAGACTGTGATAGCCACTCCAGAGCCTTCACCTTTTTCTGCTGTTACCACTGGAGGGTCAACGTGGCCTTGAGATTAGGGTCATTGTCATCCTGGAAAGTCCAAGAGCGTCCCATGCGCAGCCTTCGGGACAATATGTTCGGATAACCTGCTGCATTCATCTTGACATTAATTTTCACAAGATTCCCTGTGCCTTTAGAGCTCCCCCCCCCCAAATATCAGTGAGACATCACCAGTCTTTACAATGGGGATAGTATTCTTTTCACTTTAGTTTTTGTTGACTTCTCTCCAAACATAGCAATTATGGTTGTGACTATAAAGCTCTATTTTGGTCACTTCAAATCACAGTGTGCCAGAAGCTGTGAAACGTGTCCAGGTGTTTTCGGGCATATTGTAACAGGGCTTTTATGTGGCAATTGTGCAGTAAAGGCTTCTTTCTGGCAACTCGACCATGCAGCTCATTTTTGTTCAAGTATCGTTGTATTGTGGTCCTTGTATTGTGGAACAAACACACCATCTTTTTCCCGAGCAGCCTGTATTTCTCCTGAGGTTATCTGTGGGTTTTTCTTTGTATCCCGAACAATTCTTCTGGCAGTCTTTATCTGATCACGTGACCCTTGGCCTATTTTAGAAATTGTGTGCAAAACACAAATCTGATTGCACTTTGTCACACCTCTACTCTACTCATTTTATACTTACTTACTCAGAACATTACACTGCACAAAAAAAATATTATTTTAACCGTTCAATAAGAAAATAATAGCTAATGCAAGTTACCCAATCAAAAAAAAAATGTGTTTATATGGTTTTCTTTATTTATATGTTCTTTCATTTCATCTTAGTAGTGTAAACCAGAGGTCCTCACCCTGCAAATTAATAATTACTTTCAGGAGGGCCGTGATCCGCTGCGGCACTGCACTACCTATAGGCCAAAAGAGGGGAATAAAAGCACCCTGATTAGTCAGTTTCTGTAAATGATGTAAGTGACTAAGCTTCCTGTGACTGCATTGACAACAGAGATCACTATCAAAACTGACCATGACCTACACTTGCTGGCTGAAAGAGGCAGAGTGTTGGGAAGGATGACATTGCATTTTGTTGCTGTAGCACATTAGTATCTTGAGTCAAGTCAAAGTGCAATATCATGAAACACATAGACTGTAGCTTAATGAGATAACCACAGTTCTGTAGGCTTCATGCTTCATGCTGCTGTATCGATTTTAAAATAAAGGAAAATAAATGTTTTATTTAAATTTGGCCTCAACATTGCTCTTTACCTGCAAATTTTGTGGCTAATTTATGTACATGAAATTGCAAGCAGAACTGTGAAAGCACTCTCTGTAAGAGCTTGCAAAGAAAGCTCTCTTCTCAAAGTCCAAAGATTACGCCTTATTATTGTTTAGAAAGAAGGCTAGAATCAGTATAAAAGGGAGTGAAAATATGAAAGAGAGACTTAGAAAAAACATGGAAGAGAGACAGTGAGTGCAGTGCTAAAGTAGGAAGTAAGGGAAAGATAGATGGGACAGTGATGAAGAGAACAAATGGTAGGAGGGGAAAGAACACAGAAATAAATACAGCAAAAATATATGAGCACAATAGGAAATTAGGAGGAAGCATGGGGGAATTTGGGAAACAATGAAAGACCGAAGGAAAGAGCAAATGCATATTTGAGAGACGTATTTGGAATTGGATAGTGCAATGGAAAAGAGAAAGAGTGATAAAAGTGGGGTGAGAATATAAAAAAAGACCCAAGTGGAAATGTTGATTATATACTTGGTCCACCTGTTCCGCAAGTATACCACTTTTTAACTTAATATATCATTGTTTGGGTTGCGGCTTGACCTCCATCCTGATCAGAAGAAGCTTGAAAAAGCGTAAAAATTTTTTTTAGATTATCTGCTCGGAACCCTTACAAGATGAGCTATACTGAGCCATACCTTTTTTCTGAATGAGCTGAGCCAACATAGAGCAGGAGACAGCGGCATTTTTGAAATATAAAGGAGTACAATCAGATATATAACAGAGGTACTACTTCCATATCAAATGGAAATAATATGATACCATCGAAATGTTATAATATTTCTTAAAACGTAGCTCCAAAATTCTGTCAAGATTAGATCCATAACAACACTTTTAAAAAAATGCTATGTTTAAGAGATCTTAACACAAAAGTAGTAGTATATTTCTATGGTGATGGTTGACAAATAATTATGTTGCTTTATAACTACAAGTAAACAAATATAGTATCCTCCAGTTTAAGTGAAAAGTAATAAGCACACTTTATTCACAACAATTCTCTATGTGGTTGCCCAAAAGATCTCATCCAATTGCCTCTATTTGTAATTTCATTGTGATTTAGGATTGTATGTTTACCTGGGTATTTTTGTTTCTCTTCTAGCTGAGCAGCAATACACTTGTAATTTTGGCATTGATTCCTATGTTGAGGAACAACGTCCCCAATCCTCACTTTTTTCTGGCATGAATTCTGATGCAGGTCTTTGCTACTTTTCATTCTTTTATCATAAAACGTTCCAAAGTCAAAATGCAACCATTTCAGCATCTACGCACATGTACCTCATGGGCACACATGAATGATGCATCCTGGCCTAAGATGTCAATCCCTGTTCTTGTCTCCATTAAAATTCCTAATAGCACGTTTCTGTTCATTATGTTCTTTCTGATAGACTGATTCAACTTATTTGGCCTCTCTAATCTCTGTACAGCTAGACCCAGCCTGGCATTTTGTTTCTGTATATTTCTAGATTCCATGACATCGGCCGTGTTTACTGACTACTATTTTATTTTATATAATAGGCAATAAACTATTTTATATCATTTTATATAATAGACAATAAATATTATTTTGCCTAGACAGGGATAAATTCACTATTACAGATTTTGCACATGATGTCTGCCCGAAGTCTTCTTTCCTAAGTAATACCAAATATACCCTAGGAACATGAGATGGAGACTTTGGTAAGTTAGAAGTTCGACTCTTTTCCGCTAGAATCTAAAGTTATGGTAACATCCATGACAATGTGCAAAATTCTAAATTAGCAGTCCTGGTTTTACAGTATTCTAAATCGTATTATTTAATGCAGTCACTTTATCAGGAACACAAGAAATGCAATGCATCAAAACTAGATATGAGTTTTGTCATTTGTAACATGCGGGGCATTGCCTCTATTTTTATTTTTGTTTACCAGCTCTGTTAAATTTGTTTCATTGCATTTATGGTCATATCACAAGAACAGATTTGTGGTGCACAATATATAGTAATTACACTGAAATTCATCTGATGTTTGTCAGAAATAAGAAAAAAGAAATAAGTGAGTCCCATGGCCGCATTGGGGCAGGATATGGTTAGCTGATTTAGCAAATAACAATATTCATAGTTTTAACATTCTTCAGCTTGTGACCATTTGCATGTGACACGTTTTGTTTGACTCTGGTAGAAATGTGGTTTAATATATTCATTAGATACAATGGTGCAGTGGATGTGTACAGTTTAAAATGTGAATGCTTTACTATGTCAAGCAGAAATAGCAAGAGGGCAACTGCTACACTGCAAGTTTAAAATTACAATGAGGGAAATATGCTTTGTGACAAATGCTCCTTCCCATGCACGTTTGCCACGGACTCCTGGAGGAGTGTAGAAGCCAGCCTCCAGTCCACCTACTATGGTCCAGGTCTGGGACACCGTTTGGGAGTTACTCTGCCCAGCCGCCATTAACAACTTTCTCTGCCCCTTGTTCGGCAATTTCCCATTTATGCAAATGGAACCGAACGCTGGCTCTCTGGCGGCCGTTCGCATGAACCAAACCCACAAATATTCCCAGCGGTACTTAGCCACGACCGCTATGGAACTGTTTTTGGCACGAGGTGACCGTGTGGTTCCCAGACAACTTGGTTCACAGTTTGAACCACTTTGAAATCCGCCAGGAGAGCACTTTTTGGAGGGAAAGTGCCTGAGACTAATAGGAACAAATGCTACCTAAAAGCCAGACGGAGCACGACAGATTGTGGCCGCCGGAGCTCCCGAAAGTTGACCGGCAAAAGCGCCAAATGTCCTGGATCTATTTTGGGCCTAGGACCATGTGTACGGCCGGTCAGAACTTTAACATGGTGGCATTTCACCTACACTGCATGGATCTGAGCACTAGTTGGAGAACTTGGGCACTCAGATAAGGGCTATTTAATTATGTATTATTTGTGGGATAATTTTATGTTTTTATTATGTTTTGGGGTATTTTTAGGTTTTTATATTTTTATGTTTGCCTCTCTGTTCCTGGGAAATAATTATCTTACCGGTCTTTAACACAATTATCTCCCAGGCCCAGAGATTCCTGGGAGGGGCTTGTGGTGAAGACATTGGAAACCCCCTGCTAGGGTCTGTGTATAAAAAGGCTGTGGATGCATTAAACCAATTGTACTCCCAGAACTATGTGTTGCCTAGTTACTGGGATGGTAAGGGCTCCCAGCACCTTGTTCCAGCTCATGGAGGATCTGGCAGGGAATGTCTTTGTAAGGATTAGAGCTCCCAGGACTGAGTGTCGTCCAGTATCTGGGAGGGCATAGAGCCCCTTGCCTGCTCCAGGAGGACAAGCCATGGTGACTGGGGCAGAAGCGCTGCGATTTTCCCCTGTTCCAGCTAGGATGCGGTACTTGGCGGAGGTACCCAGCCAGGGTACAGGGAACTCCGCAACATGCTTCTTTGTGGATCCATTTTCATAGCGTACAATAAAACATGGCTATGCCCCTGGCCCACCTCCTTAGCTGAGATCAGCATAATTGACAATCTTAGCTAATCCAATGATTTCCTTTGAGAAAACTTTCCTATGTGATAAACCTCTACCCTGCCACTACTTCCTATCCCTTCTAGATAATTTCACTCACAAGCATATCAGCAAGCATACATGCAGACATACATTTATCTTAGAATATACAACTATAAAGAATAAAATAGCTAAGCATGTCAGTATGGAAGTTTGAGAACTGAAATGTCTCCAGAACAACTATAGTCTCCAGAACAACTACACCTTAATGTAGTTGTTCTGGTGAGTATAGTTAGACCATGTAGGCTCTTTGCAGTAAACACTCTTTGCAGTAAACACTCTTTGCAGTTTTTACATTATAGCCTAGGTACACCTCCAGTAGCCACTCCTCAGATGGCTACTAGAGTTGCTTCCTGGGGCATTCAGTGTCTCCACCCTCTGCATGCAGACACTTAACTTTCCTCATAGAGATGCAATGATTCAATGCATCTCTATAAGGAGATGCTGATGGCTAGGGCGGCACTTGGCTCAGCCCCTGGCCCACCTCCTTAGCTGAGATCAGCAGAATTGACAAACTTAGCTAATCCAATGTTTTCCTATGAGAAAGTATTGCGATTGGCTGAGATCATCACTTCTGATGATGTCAGCCAAGGAGGCAAATCAGGGACATAGCCAGCACTAGCAGAATGGAATAAAGATAGGATTTTACTATATTTAGGGGGGGGGGCAAGAGGAGATCAGAGGGGCTAGATAATGTTTTTAACACTATAGGGTTAGGAATACATGTTTGTGTTCCTGACCCTATAGTGCATTTACTTTCCAATGATACTGGCTGAACATCATGGGTAACTGCTCTAACTCTCATCTATAGGAATTTTTTTAAGAGCTGCCTTATTCATATGGAATTCCCTCCTCATATCATCCAACTCTTCCCTAGCCTCCATTAATTTAAGAAGTCACTGAAAGCACACCTCTTAAGTATAACCTTCTATCATCCTGATGCGTTTCTCATTGCAACGGTCCTCCTCATTTTCCCAGTTTCCATAGCAAAGTTCACTCTCCATCCTTACACTGTTTAGTACAGTGACACACATGAAAAGTAATAATGGGATTGTTTAGGAAAAAATTTTGTATCAGTGTGCTAAAAAAAAAAAATCCTAAATGGCAGATATGTGATATAGATAAAATACATAAAGCTAGGGTTTGTATTTCTCAGAGAAATCCTATAGAGAATCAATTAAACAAATGAAAAATTGATCAATATACATATTGGTTTTCTATTATAGTAAATATATGGTTGTTACTCATTATATACAATGTATCATGGTTGCAAGCTTGTTTGAGCAGGTCTCTCTCATCCAATTTTCATTCTTCTGTTCCCTTTCACTTTCTGTGCAAAATATAATGCTGCTAATCAAATAAAAATTTCCCCATCCAAAAATACATGAAAAATAAAATAATTTAAATGCTGTAAGACTGTTGAATGTTTTTATTCTTTATTATTTGAAGACTGTCTTGATTTTATTTTTCTACTTTTAAAAGCTACATTTATATTTTACCCACTAAATATTCTCGGTTTGTATAACAGAATACACTATGAATGTTGATGTAAAACTTGTGATTTATTTAGGAGGACTTTCATTATTTCAGATGGTTGTAGAGAGTTGGCAAGCCAATTAGTATTGTATTGCTTGGTTTTAAGTTCACTGTATGTTAAATTGTAGAATTGTAGAAATGCACAAATCCAGTTTAACTGCTCTGAACATCAAATGTCTGTTAATTGTGGGATGGATAAATCGATTCGTTTGTGGTGTGCTGAATGAATTGATTAATTCATCCAGCAATTAACAGGTATTTGATTTGTTCAGCAGAGCTAAACGGGATTTGTGCACGGTCTATTTAACACAAGCAGGTGTTGAAAACAGTGATAGTTTTATAAATTCAGAATACAAACAGTTAATTTGATTGAGATTTTTTTAATATAAGTTAGCTTTTGTGTTCTATAAATAGTGATATTGCGTAGGCTGATAACTACATAGTTTTAAATATCAAATTTAAAGTTATTCCACTAGATTTGTAAACAGTTCCTTTCACACACTGTCTTTTTATGTATAATTTATTTTTTCTATTGTTATTAGTTTTTATTTGTACCATCGTCAATGGAAAAAAAGCAGTTACACTAAACAGCCACCGTGACTAAGCTTACAGGATGTCATATGGCTGTTCACATGTTGTGCTTTTTCAAACCAAATGGTTAATTTTGAAAAAGTTTTGTACCAAGGACTGATACAACTGAAAACAAATATTAACCCCAAAATTGTAAAGTAAGTGTTATAAAAATGATTTGGCTTGACTATAGGTGTGACACAAAAATATGAGAATTTGTGAGGCATTTACTGGTAGTTTGCAAACACAAGCTCCAAGTATGCTTGCAAAATATAAAAAGGATGTCTCTATGTGGTCACAATACCGCATACAGTCAATACAATCATCTGTGCTTCCAGGGATATTATAAGGAACAATTGCCTTCTCATGTAGTACTTAACATTGTGCATAATTGTGCCTGTTATCTATTTTAGCCCCTTCAGAACCAGTATTAAGTAAAATATTATTGTGACAGTATGATATGTCTTTGTTTTTGAAAGAATTACATATGACATATAACTTTTATGAACCATTCCTTACAAACAATATATATATAGATTTCATACTGTATACAGAATACATACATGCTTCTATATGCAAAATTACTTTTTTACGCCTAAATTCAAGTATTAGCTATACATCCCATGTTTCAAATAAATGGTAAGTGTTTTGTTTTTATTTATAAAATATTTTACCAGGAAACATACATTGAGATTTGTCTCATTTTCAAATATGTCCTGGGTCCACAAAACATTGCATTGATACACTAGGGTACAATAAAATACAAAAACAATATTAATATACAATATATACAAAGTTTAACATATAACAGGTAGGAAATATATAATCAAGCATAACACGTGCATTATGTTTTGAGATATGTAGAGAGGGAAGATTTGAAAGTGTGCGGGAGGTGGTTTCATAATTGCGGTGCTCTGTAAATATAGTGATTGTACTAGATCGGAGGTTATAGGAGGTGGGAACAGCCAGGGAGAGCATTCTGCTCAGGTAGGGTGGGAGCTTCCCAGAAAAGCTCTTAAACACAAGGCTGGAAAGATAAAGGGTGCATTTGCATTCCAGCGATAGCCAGTTTAGTTCTTTTAGCATGTCACAATGGTGGGTCCTGTAATTACACTGTAGCACAAAGCGGCAGAACGAATTATACTATGTATTAAAGGACCACTATAGTGCCAGGAAAACATACTCGTTTTCCTGGCACTATAGTGCCCTGAGGGTGCCCCCACCCTCAGGGTCCCCCTCCCGCCCGGCTCTGGAAGGGGAAAGGGGTAAAAACTTACCTTTTTCCAGCGCTGGGCGGAGAGCTCTCCTCCTCCTCTCCGCCTCCGTTACGCCCCGCCGGCTGAATGCGCACGCGCGGCAAGAGCTGCGCGCGCATTCAGCCGGTCTCATAGGAAAGCATTTACAATGCTTTCCTATGGACGCTGGCGTCTTCTGACTGTGATTTTCACAGTGAGAAGCACGCAAGCGCCTCTAGTGGCTGTAAATGAGACAGCCACTAGAGGATTAGGGGGAAGGCTTAACC
>CAKOES020000023.1:78953-97316 GCA_933207985.1 Pelobates cultripes
TAAGTGGATTATCCCTCTGTACAGCAGAACCTTTCTTTTTACTTAAAAATACATAACTTGCACGTTATTCATGCCATTTAACCGAATTACATCTGTATAGATAGCTGGGATCTGAGAGCATACTTCGGGAAACTACCGCTCAGATCCCAGCACAATTAGCCGAATGCCACACAAAACATTGTTTAATATGAACACACAAGAAAACACACGAACGAACGGTTTGTATGAAACTACCAAAGGACCGGTGGTCCCGAACGGTCTGGAAGTCCAGCGGTGTTCGTGCCGTCGAGTAGACGATTTTAGTTACAGGCACATGACGACCAAACACTGCTGGGCTAGAAGGGGATCCAAGATGGCCACTGCTGCGTGGTCGGTATCCGAATGGCGACCACCCTGCGAATCAATTAACAGAAGATAGATACACTGTTGCAGTCTGTTGACCCCTGTGTGTGGTCTCCCATTCTGTACGTTGTTAGTTTCACGAACAGTGTTGAAAGTCACTGATCGTGAGACTACCATAGGAATGCTAGCGGCTTTCGCGCCACTAGCATACGAATGCCCTCTATCATCTATTTAAGCGAACAACATAAAATAAGCCATATATCAAACAGTCTCTCCAGGGCAACCCTTATACATAAAAGAATAGTCTTAAGTGGCTAGATTTGCCACAAAAATTATACCAATCTAGGAAAATTAACAAGAAGGAATGAGTTTTTAAGTTAAAATACTAAATATGTCATCTTTCTTATAATTCTTTATTTTTTTGATGCATAGATACAAACAGGCTTGTAGTGACATAATAGTTAAACCATATATGACATTGAGTTGATCAGTTTATGTCTGAGAGTACTGCATTCTTTATTTTTCTTTTTTTAAATTAGCATTATAACAAGCAAAATAAACAATGTCAAAAGACATGAGTATGAGAACGCAATGACAGTTGTATACCAAGCAAGAACAATAGATATAGTAGACATGCTTAGTGAACATTAATAAGCTATTTGTCAGAGAAAAGACATGCACCCTCCTAGGATGCCCTAGTGGTGAACCAGTGCTCAGTGGATAATAAGAAATAAAAAAGAATAAGAAAAAAATATAAGAGAGATTAACAGACATTATCAGTGAGCCACAAATCAGCCTACACCCTCCATTGGTAGGCCTCTTCCCCGCGTCAGCCACATAGATAGGCTAGTACACAGCCCCGGAGGGCTCCGGTCCAGTTCCCAACTGAGGTGGCGTATCAGGCACAGGATCCCTAGGAAAACAGGATCCCCAGGGAAAGTCTCCTATAGAGCCATCAAGGACCTAAGCTCAAGGACGAGTTTGATGCAGATTCTTCCCTGCGGGAGTGCGCTGGGTTCAACAACCATGTTCAGGTTTTTTCAAGTATTGGAGCCACCAACTCCACTTGATCTGCCAATCAAACCTGCCAATTAATCATGTAAGATTGGCGACCAGATGCAGAGAACACGTTTAGCCGCCATTAAGGTCAGGCCCCGCCCCCGCTGAGTCATATTTTAACTGGCTTTGCCTAATATATACCCTTATATATCTTAGATCAGGGGTAGTCACTGGTGGGTGGTTTGGGATTTCAGGTGGTCGGTGGTGGGTTCTGCAGAAAACGCCCATTGGACCTCGATGACCGTGGACCAAGGTCTGCAGGGGAGTCTTGCTGTGAGCACTTAGTTCCGGCAGAGGGAGGGAAGGACCTGGTAGGCTTTGTGCTCCTCTCGCAAGCAGGCTGGTCGGAGCATTGTTGCGAGTTACCATAGCAACGCTGTGCTCGCAGGAGGACAGGAGAGTCAACCTGCAGCCAGAGGAGCTGCAGGCTAAAGTGAACATGCCACTACTGGATCATGAGGGTTGCAGCATTATGTCCCCCCTCCCTGGTAAAAGGTAAGAAAAAGGGAAGGGGAGATATTAAGATAGATTTTCACATCTCATCCACCTACACGCAGCATAGACCCTATGCATTCTTCACACACAAACACACACACTACACCCCTCACACACACACTGCCCCCTCACACACACTCCACCCCTCACACACACACTTGCCCCTCATACACACACACACTGCCCCCTCACACACACTCTACCCCTCACACACACACACTTCCCCCTCACACACACACAGACTGCCCCCCCACACACAGAAACACAGACTGCCACCCTCACAAACACTGCCCCCCCTCACACACACAGCCCCCTCACACACCCACTGCCCCTTCACACACTCACTGCCCTTTCACACACACATAGCAACCCTCACACACAGCATCTCTCACATGTACACAGTACCTCCCCACACACACACAGCACCCCCTCACACACAGACAGCATCCTTCACACACACACACTCACACACACAGCACCCTAGCACTATGAAATTAGTTACTGCAGCACTGGTGGGCGGTAAGGGAATTTTACCATCAACAAAGATACAAAAGTGTGCGGTAGGTATTAAAAGGTTTTTCTACCCCTGACTTAGATAAACCTGATTGTCTCCTTTTATCTATTTATCTAATAACAATCTGCCACAACATTCGACTACAGTGCATCACTATATCAAGACTTAAGTTTAGTCATAAACTATAAGCATAAACTGTAGATGATATTTCATAGATATCATTAATGTAGATATATTTAAAACTAGAGCATAATGTTTGCAGTGCAGTGTGATAAGTTTGCAGTGATAAAATAATAAACATATAAGAGTATTAGGAGTTTAGCAATGAGCAATGAGCAATTAGGGGCAAATATAATATTAATGTATTATGCAACACCCATATTTTGGCAAAAATAAAAAACAACATATGGTATATGGTTATCATTCAACTTCCAGAACTCTGGAAGTTGAATGATAACATACTAATCAATGAATTGTTAGTGTTTTTTTGATTCTGTGCCACCCAGATCTATTGAAAATAAACCTTTATAAATCATGTGCTTTTATCAATAAATTGACGAATTGTCAAATTGCACCAAAAACTCTGGTTGACTATTCTTCCCAACTGGTTGAATCAACGAGGGTCTGTCCATAAATTGTCAAAATCTCCAGGTAAATAGATGGTTGGCCAACCATAAGAGGATCCCGGTCACAAAAGAACCCTAAGAATTGTTGGTTGTAAGAAATTAGCATTTTCAGCTTTAAAAAAAAGGCTGCAGTTTAGTTTGCATCATATAGATGTCAACTTTTTTTGTACCAAGCTCTGCTTTTTCTTAATTTTAGGTACAGCTGTAGCATCTGATCGGAGTAGTCTACGCCTTCCATGTTTTTGTTGTGATCCATAAAACAAACAGTTTTTTTTGTAGCATCAACTCTGGCACAGTTCTGTTTTCATGGATCATGGAAAGGACATATATATCTTTTTCTGACCTTGTATTTGAGTGTCAGTAGCTATTCATGACATAATCTGTTTGTTTCCTAATTTTTAGCCTAATGCCAACATATTATTTTGGCAGATCTCTGCAGTCACTCAAAACAGAAAAATGAGTCTTAATCAAAGATCATATGTATAGCAGTTGTCTAGCTAAAGATGATACCCTTTAATCAAAGGTGGATATTAAATCCCACACTATTTTGCCATTAGTTCATAGAAACTCTGGGCAACTTGGTGGGTTCAATTGGCAATAAATCCAGAATCTCTGAGTGTACTTGTATTTGTTTCAGCATGAGGGAATACTGGGCTTCTAAGTTATTCCCATTGTCATGGTCAATGGTAGGATTTTTTCAGCTCTATGAGGTCTGTGGGGTGGTATTTTCTCTTGCAATGTGACAGGTGGGATTTATTTCCAGATACTGGGTAGTTTGCATCACTATTTACCTAGAATGTCACCCCAATTCCCCAAAGGAAGATTTACATTTAACTGTTGCAGTACAAGCAATATAGTCTAGGGTTACTAACAGAAATGATCACAGCACAAAAAAGTAATAAATAAATAAATATAAAGATCACCTGTAGGATCAAAAGTAATATAAATAAATAATTACTTGTCTAGTAACACAGATCACTGGCTGTTGCTGATCTGACTGGCTTGTCAGGCAGTCAGCAACAGCGAGAACCCGCAATTTGCGTCAATTTCAGGAGCTTACTGGGCATTTAAACGCATGCCATCTATATCATCAGTGGGCTTTAAAGACTGTCATGCGGTTGTATCACGTCTGTGTTGTTCATCCTTCTTCACAATTGCATGTATGTACTTAGCGGGGAATGTGGTGCGACTAAAAGTAAAGAGACAACCCACTTATCCCCCCAATAACGACAGACAATGCATATTGGATGAAACAGGCCACAGCATTTATTAAAACTTACAACTGTAGGACTCTTCCGAACTTTATTCTTTTCCTTTAATTCAAATATAAATAAACACATAAATATATATACATACTATAATTAACATATAAATTAACACTTACTACAGCCTCCAACTTAAATAACCGTCCTTGCCAACGAACTTAACCAGGTGCCTATGCACCAAAAACTTTACCCACTGGTGTCTCGCCTCCCTCCTCATCCAAACCAAATTCCCATCATCTTAAATGCTCTAACCACCAGCTGGCTCTTTGCTTGGTGGGCACCAAAACCAACCAAGGCCTGTTCCACCGCCTCCTGGATAGCAAGATTAAAGAGGTCGAGCCCGAACTCCGTGAGGTGCACGCCATCACTCCTGAACAAATTAGCCGCCTCCCGCTCAAACACCCTATGGCGCACCGGAATCCCTTTTACCCCTAACATGAACTTAGAGACCCTCCGGTTCAATTTAACCCGACAACGGTCCATCACTCATTGATTATGGGCCCGCTGCCAGTAGTTTCGTGAAATGACCTCCGACCAGACCAGTCGAACGTCCGGGAACAAAACTGTAACAGCTACCCAGAGTGGAGAGGGGTATTTGCCATTGGAGACGTCCTTTTTCCGGGTCAGGTGCTAGGCTGAGGTGAATTCTTGGAGCAGTAGAGGAGCAGAGCTCTGAAAAGTACACAGTTTTCTCATGTTTCTGGATGTACCCCAAATATATGGGGTACACCCCTAACACTGTTATCCCCTGGAAGCCCCAATCTGGGTGAACAACATATTCAAAAATCACTCAGATCGGACCAGGGGTTCGGGAGTTACAGGGACTTAAAGTTTTGACCGACCGCACAAGCAACAGTAGCCGAAAAAAGTTCCATAAGTTTTGGCCTTGCGGTTGGTCTCTGTTCGTGGAATACAAAGTCCTGAACGGCTTGCCATCCATGGATATCCTGGTGTTCATTAGAATCCCCATGTTTAGCTTAGTCTTTCTACCGAACGGCGGCTCGTTCTGTAGTTTCCTTCCATCGGTTCTGGCGCTCCAAACACCGCTGTTCGGGAGATTAAGATGGGCGCCGCCACGTGTTCGTCTCCCGAAATGGCGGCCACCCAGAGAACAAAGCATACACGGAATTGAGTGCTAATTACGAAACGGCAACATTGTTGCGAACAGTAATGGGGAACACACTTATCATCGGGGTGGTCGGAACGTTCGGTAGATAATTCAGGACTTTTGATCAGATTGTATGGTAGTCTATGGCAGTCAGTTCATACGAAGGTTTTGAAACGAATGAGCAGTTCACATAAAGTACAGATCCCGCGAACGAACACAGAGGGGATCTGTTACACGGCTCCCCTTTGTGGAACACCCCGGCAGACCCGGCTTGATCTTTTTCGGGTCAGCCTGGGGATGTCCGGGCTGCTAGGAGGGGATGAGTTCAGTTGCCGTTGTTCTTGCCAGGCCGGTACTGGATGGAAATGTTATAAGGTTGGAGGGCTAAACTCCACCTCAGTAGCCGGCCATTGTCTCCTGCCGCGTAGCTCACCTCCCGAGGTAATAATTTCCAGCTAATGTACGCGACAGGGTGCTCCCCTCCATCGTCCCCGATCTGGCTTAGAACTGCCCCAGTCCATACATGGAAGCACCTGTATGGACAACAAAGCATTTGTTAGGGACAGGGCAGTTAATACAGGAGCGTTGATCAAAGCATTCTTTAGAGTCCGGAAGGCTGTTTCACAGGCGGGAGACCACAGGACTACTCTGGGGAGATTCTTTTTGGTTAAGTCCGTCAGGGGTTTAGCGATAGAACTTTAGTTGGGCACGAATTTCCTGTAGTACCCTGCGGTCCCTAGAAATGCCAGTACTTGGGTCTTGGTGTGGGCCAATTAGCTACGGCTTCAATTTTGGCAGGTTCTGGACGCTGCTTCCCACACCGTATACGGTGTCCCAGGAACTAAACTTCCGCCATGCCCAAGTGGCATTTTTCCGGTTTCAGAGTCAGTCCCGCGGCCCGAATCTGATCCAGTACAGCCCCTATATGCTTCAGATGTTCCCTCCATGTCTCGCTATAGACCACAATGTCATCCAGGTATGCGCAAGTGAAGTCCTGGAAGCCATCAAGAAGCCTATCCACCAAGCGTTGGAATGTAGCTGGGGCATTCTTCATTCCGAATGGCATAACCCTAAATTGGTATAAGCCAAACGGAGTGACAAAGGCCGACTTGGGGATGGCCTCCTTTGCCACAGGAATTTGCCAATATCCTTTGCACAGATCGATAGTGGTCAGGATAAGCATCTGTCACAGTACAGTTGTTAAGGCGTCTATAGTCGACACAGAACCGGGTGTTCCCATCCTTTTTGGGTACGAGAACTACGGGGGATGCCCAGGGACTGTCGGACAGTTCTATAACCCACAACCTAAGCATTTCCTGGATCTATTTCCTCATCCCTTCCTTAACTGCCTCTGGGATGCGGTAGGGAGGTTTTCGGAGGGGTGCCTGTCCGGGGGTATCTACGTGGTGGATCACTAGTGTCGTGTATCCGGGCTCATGGGAGAATGTCAATGCCTTTTCAGTTAGCAGTTGTCGGAGTTGACCCTTTTCAGCGCAGCTTAAGCGCTCCCCTAGCTGGACGGTACTGAGCAAACTATCTGGGGAAAGGCGTTAACAGATCAGGGATAGGTAAACTGTCTGGGTCTTCCACTGCGGGACTACAGATAGCGGCTATATCCTCGGGCCTTTCCTGATATGCCTTCAGGAGGTTAACGTGAAAAGCTTTTTGGATTCTCTCATCTTTGTTACTGGCAATTACATAGGTGGTGTCGCAAACCTGCGCTATCACCTTGTAAGGGTCTTGCCAGGAGGCCTGGAGCTTATTCCCTTTTACCAGCCTAAGCACCAGGACCTTCTGTCCCACTTGGAACGTCCGGTGGCGCGCGCCCCAATCGTATCACAGCTTCTGTCTACCCTGGGCCGCATGGAGATGGTCCCTGGTCATCCTGGCTAGCTTTTTCATGCGGCCCCGTAGCTCCAGAACATATGGCACAATTGGGACCCCCTCATGTTCCATTTCCCCCTCACAGTGCTCACGGATGAGGTCGAGGGGGCCTGGTACACTCTGTCCATAGAGCAACTCAAAGGGGGAGAACCCAGTGGATTCCTGGGGCACCTCTCGATAAGCAAACAAGAGATGCGGCAGGAATCGCTCCCAGTCTCTGTACTTGTCTGTAAAGGTCCTGAGCAATTGCTTCAGCATACCGTTAAAATGCTCACAGAGACCGTTAGTCTGGGGGAGGTAAGGGGTGCTGAGCAGGGGTTTTATTCCGCAGACTTTCCATAGTTGTTGGGTCAGATCGGAGGTAAATTGGGTCCCCCGGTCAGACACAATCTCTTTCGGGAACCCCACTCTGGTGAATATCCTGACTAAGGCACTGGCGACAGTGTCCGCCTGGATATTCATCAGAGCGACGGCCTCCGGATAGTGGGTAGCATAGTCCACCATGGTAAGAATGTATTTCTTACCGGATGGACTGGGATTCGGTAGAGGCCCCACCAGGTCAACTGCCACCCTGCTAAACGGTGCCTCGATCACCGGCATCGGGGTCAGTCGAGCTTTTGGGAGGTCCCCTCGCTTTCCTACTCTCTGACAAACATCACACGTGCTGCAGTAACGTTGCACGTCCTTAGAGATCCCCGGCCAAAAGAAGGTCTGGGTGATCCGATAGATTGTGCGGTTACCGCCCAGGTGTCCCGCTAAGGGAATGTCGTGCCCTATTCGGAGAAGTTCCAAACGATACTTACGAAGTACCACAAGTTGGCGCTTCTGGGAAGGGGCACATCCTCTCTTCCTGCCTTTCGTTAACCTATATAATCTGTCCTTGTCCCAGACAAACCTCTCTCTCTCATCCCCCCCAGTCTCGGCTTTCTCCCGGTATTTCTGAAGGGACGGGTCCTCTCTAGTTTCCCTCCCAAACTCCTCTGGAGTATCCCAAGCGATGGGTCTAGCAGCTACAGTCAGGGGAAGAGGTGGTGGGGTGCTTACCTGGGTCTCCCATCCTGGAGTAATGTCCTCGTCAATACAGTTCTGTGATCGAGTGGTTACTAGACAAGCAGCAGCAGTGTTAGTTGGTAAGTAGGCAGATGCCAGAGTGCCAATATCATTGCCCAGCACGACAGGCAAATTATCCATAATCCCCACAGTGGTTTTTCCTGATCTAGCTCCCCAATCCAGATGCACCTGGGCAGTAGGTAGGCGAAAGACAGCTCCTCCAGCAACACGTACAGCGACAGTGCGGTTGGACAAGTGTTCCGGTTTAACCAAATGTCTCTGCATCAGAGTGATCGTAGCCCCTGTATCCCTCAGGCCTTGGGCTACCTGGCCATTTACCTGGTGGTGAGGCAGTTTGGATAGGGTCAGCCTCATATAGGATGCCCAAGGACTCCTCGGGACTGAGTTCGGTCTCCAGACAATGGGCGGCTGCAGCACGAGGTGATGCGGATTCAGCATTGGGTGCGGGGCGCCTCCAGTTTGAGGCGGATGATCTCAGAGGACAGTATCTGGCAATGTGCCCCATATTGTGGCACTGATGACAAGCAATCATGGATAAATCCCTGGGATAGTTGTTGGACCCCTGGGAATGGGGTGTCCAGGAGGTACTGGAGCAGGGAACTCCAGTCGAGGGGTTGAAGCTGGGGTACGATGTTCCATCCGAACCGGTTACTGGCTCACCTTCCGGGTTTCAGCTAATTCATCCGCTAGCTGGGCAGCGTCCTTTAGGGTGAGTGGACGGCGGTCTCGTACTCAGTCCTGTAAGTCGGTGGGTAGATACCGAAAAAATGTTCCATTAGAAATAATTGCAGTACTTCCTCTCCAGTGTCGGCGTTGCATCCTTTGACCCAGTAGGAGGCAACTCATTGCAGTCGGAGGCCCATTCCATGTGGGAATCCACAGCCCTTTTCTTGGAATCCCGGAAGCGGTGGTGGTAGGTCTCTGGAGTCACAGCATATCTGGCGAGGAGTGCCTCCTTGGCGAGCTGGTACTGCTGAATGTCCTCAGAGGGCAGAGCCCTAAACGCTTCATTGGCTTTGCCGGATAGCTTCCCGGCCAGTACAGTGACCCATTGGTCAGGGGGTACCTGGTGAAGTGAGCATTGCCGCTCAAAGTCCGCGAGGTACCCGTCGATCTCGTCCTCAGTTTCCACAAGCGCCTTGAAGGCTGTGAGCGGGACCTTCTTTGTAGTAGCCGCTGGAGGAGGGGGAAGAACTGTGGGTAGTACGGGCTGTTGAGCTCATGCCATCTGTAGTTAATGCTCCCTCCTCTCCCTCCTCTCGGCCTTCACTTCCAGAAACAACTGATCAATCCGTTCTGACAAGGCTGGATACATGGCTAGCCTTCTGACGAGGCTGGATACATGGCTAGCCTTCCTTGAACGATGAGTGATCTCGGCTTCCTCGCTGTAGGGCAAATTCCGGTCGGTGTCTTCTATTGACCGCTCCATCTCGTCTAACTCCAGTAGATCGGCAATTAGCTCTATGTGGTTGGTTACTGGCGCTCCGCCCTCGGCTCTCTAGCAGATCTTTCAGCGTAGGTCATTTCAGCTTATCATACTGGCTCTCCATTCAGCCCCTGCTCGGTTGGTGAAAGGACCATCCCACCGCTGCCACCAGTGTAACGGATACCCAGAGTGGAGAGGGGTATTTGCCGATGGAGACGTCCTTTCTCCGGGTCAGGTGCTAGGCTGAGGTGAAGAGGCGAACTCCCATCAGCTGGATCCTTGGAGCAGTAGAGGGGCAGAGCTCTGAAAAGAGCTGGTGATTATGCTGCAAATTCCTTTTCAATAACGAGACACAGCTACGTATTGAAGGGTGAAGAAGCACTTATTTTTAATGGCAGGTACTCTCCTTTAATGCAGCGCAAGGGAGACACCCACATGCAATTATACAGTAACCAATCAACGATAAGGTACATCCTACATATGTCTACAACTGGAGTGGGCTGAGTAACTGTTATTATTTATTTATATAGCACATTTAATTGCAACGTTGATGCCCAAAGTGCTTCACAGTTACATAAAAACATACATTTATAAAAACATTAGCAGGTGTACAAAAGGCCCTGTCTATGACATCACTTGCTGCTGCAGCCTGGCACAGGTCAGAGTATTTTGGCGGTTGCCATCTTCAAACGGTCGTATTTTAAAACCTATACATTCTACAGTGAAGAGCTTTATATTGTGAGAATCACAAGACCCAGACCTACATTATGATGCATGTCTCTGAAATATTAAAAATGAAGGCACAGTCGCAGTTAATATATATTGCCCTTCAAGTTTGAGCTGGCTAGAGTGGAGTTTCAGTGAATGTCAAGGACAGCGTGAGTTGCAAACAAATGGTCATATTGTGAAAACTATCAGGACTATGGCTTAGCCGTGGACATTTCTAGTGGCAGCAGGGATAGCTGAACATTTTGATATAAGCTTTGTGTAGGTGGGCTTGAAAATAAAGGAGTGGTGGCAGTTTAGAAATCATGTCCTGATTTTTCAGCTTTTGCCAGCTCCCACTCTAGTTTTGAAAATTTTGCCATTCATTCCTATGGGACCAATTTCGCCACAAGAACGACGATATTCCGTGAACCATTCGGCGAAACGTTCCACAAAGGAATAGCAATCCGATCGGGAACAATCCGCACGTTTTGGTATATTACTGTCTATGTAGTGTAAAAACTGTGGGAGGAGTTAGGGGGGTAAATTGGGCTATAATAAGAATAAGAATAATATTTATGTGAGATAACATTAAGCGGTCTTGCTATGCAAGAACACTTAATAAGGTCCAGATCTAAAAATGCTAGCGTCAATAAGCAACGGACACATTATTAAATGTGAAGGAACGTTATAGCATTAGAAACACAAACCTTCCTAACAAGATCCTAATGCATATGTTTTAGGTTTCATTTCCCCCTCACCTATTTAGAGTAAAAACCTGAAAAGAAAGATTTTTTTTAACCTTTTCTCCAGGGCCAAAATTCCCTGCCAATCACTCTTACTGCACAAAAGTGAGAATTTAAAGTGAATTCTAAGAGAATTTGACATTTAAAGCCAGAGTAGCTGCACTGAAAGCACAGCAGACTTAGAGAATTATTCAGTTATTTTGACCAATTTTTGGAATTCACCTTTCATTTTAATGAAAAACCCAAATGATACTCCAGCACAGCATCTCCCTTTCCACGATAAACCAGAAAATTATGGTTGATATAATCATATAGACAGTAAGCTCGTTTGAGCGGGGTCCTCAACTACCTATTGTTCCTGTTACATTTTGTTAGTGTCTCATTTGGCAAATCCCCCTCTTATTGTAAAGCGCTGCAGAATAAGCTGGTGCGATATAAATACTACTACTACTC
The DNA here is from genome assembly GCA_933207985.1 of Pelobates cultripes. Taxonomy (NCBI): domain Eukaryota; kingdom Metazoa; phylum Chordata; class Amphibia; order Anura; family Pelobatidae; genus Pelobates; species Pelobates cultripes. The sequence continues at coordinate 90,648 of CAKOES020000023.1, forward strand.
ATGGGCGTCCGCAGGAATTTTTCCAGGGGGGGGCATAATTGTAATGACATCCATGCTTGGTACCTTTTTGACAGTGTCATGAAAGGGAAGGGGCATAGCCATTATCACATAAAGCCAGGGTGAATAGCGTTTTCACAACTATGGTGTCAGGAATATATGTTTGTATTCCTGACACTATAGTGTTCCTTTAAGCAAATTAAAGGACCATTCTGGTCACCATAACAACTTCACCTAAATGAAAATGCTATGATGTCAGGAAGCCCCTGGGTGCTTGCTTTCCTTTAAGGGGTTAAATCGCTCTCTGATGGTTTAACCCCAAAGGCTTCCTCCAGCTCCAGGTCGCTCAGTGGTATTTGGCTTCTGAAACAGAGTGTCAGGAAGTGCAGATTGACATCAGGCATGGGTGCCGCTGATTGGCTAGAGTGGACAGTTGACGCTCTAAGCCAATCGCTAGTTCCCGGTTCATAAAATATTTTTACTTTTTATGAATGGGGAGCTACTGATTGGCTTAGAGTGCCAGCTGACCGCTCTAACCAATCAGCAACACCCCTACCCAACGGCACTCTGTGCTTCCTGACACTCAGTAAATAAAAGTGAACACATTAATACTGATAATTTTTTACCTTTGGAGATGAGAAGGTCCAGCGTTTCCCTGCCTGGCCCAGGTACCAAAGCCTTATGATGTGGTGTCCAGAATAAAGTGGAGGGTTCACTTCATAGAAACACATAGAAACATAGAATGTGACGGCAGATAAGAACCATTCGGCCCATCTAGTCTGCCCAATTTTCTAAATACTTTCATTACTCCCTAGTCTTATCTTATAGTTAGGATAGCCTTATGCCTATCCCACTTATAGTTAAAATTTGTCCTTCCTGCTCCAATCTCCTTTTCCTCTCCTTCATTTGACAGTCTTTTTTTTTCTTCTGGCACTGTTTTCTATCCTTGGCCCCTTCTGCTCTTTTACCTTTCTGCTACTTTCTGCTGTCCCTTTCTGCTCTTTCTCCTACTTTACCTTTGTGCTCCTTCTGATTCTTTCTGCTCCTTTACCTTTCTGCTCCTTGCAGGCCCTTCCTGCTCATTCTCCTACTTTACCTTTGTGCTCCTTCTGACCCTTCCAGCTCATTTCTGACCCCTTCTGCTCCTTCTACTTTACCTTTGTGCTGCTTTCCTGTTCATTTCTGTTCCTTTGTGCTCCTTCTCCTACTTTACCTTTTGTGCTCCTTGCTGTCCCTTCCAGCTCCTTGCTGCCCCTTTCTGCTCCTTGATGGGATATTAACTAGTCTGCCCCCACCTCCACCCAAACATACAGCACACACAGCCCACAAACAGCACCCAACCACACACACACACACAGCACCTACACACATACATCACCCTCGCACACACAGCACCCACACACACCCAGCACACTAACAGCATCTTCACAAACACACAAAACCCACACACAACACCCGCACAGCACCCACACACAAACAGCACACTCTCATACAAACAGCACCCTGACAAACACACAACACCCGCACACAAACAGCACACTAACAGGACCCGAACAAACACGCACACACAAACACCCTCTCACACACACACACACACACACACAGCACACTACCAGTTCCCTCACAAACAGCACCCTCACACACAGCACACTAACAGCACCCTCACACACACACACACAGCAGTGTGTGTGTATACATATATATATATAACAGATATATATATATATACACACACACACACACATACATATACACATGGCGTGTGTTTGTGCTTTAGGGTGCACACCCTAATGCAATAGGCTGCGCACACCTATGCTCACTTCCCTAATCTATAGGCTGCCCCCCCATGCCTCACTCCCCTAATCTATAGGCTGCTGACCCCTCCCAAAATCTATAGGCTGCTGCCCCCCAAATCTATAGGCTGCTGCCCCCCAAAATCTATAGGCTGCTGCCCCCCCAAATCTATAGGCTGCTGCCCCCCAAAAAATCTATAGGCTGCTGCCCCCCAAAAAATCTATAGTGCTGCTTAAAAAATCTATGAGCTGCTGCCCAAATCTATAGGCTGCACCCCCAAAATCTATAGGCTGCTTTTGCCCCACAAAATCACAGGCTGCTGCCTTTAAAAAAATCACCGCCGAACGCTGCCCCAAAAATCCTATAGGCTGCTGCCGCCAAAAATCTATAGGTTGCTTCCCCACCCCAATCTATAGGCTGCTGCCCCAAAAAATCTATAGGCTGCTGCCCCAAAACCTATAGGCTGCTGCCCCAAATCTATAGGCTGCTGCCCCTCCCCAAATCTATGGCTGCTGCATCCCCAAAAAATCTATAGGCTGCCTTTAAAATCTATAGGCTGCCCCAAATCTATAGGCTGCCCCAAAAATCTATAGGCTGCTGCCCCCTCTAAAAAAAATCTATAGGCTGCTGCCCCCTCAAAAACCTATAGGCTGCTGCCCCCCCAAATCTATAGGCTGCTGCCCCTCCCAAATCTATAGGCTGCTGCATCCCCCCAAAAAAAATCTATAGGCTATCTCAAACCCTCCCCCAACTTACCTGATCTGTAGGCTGTCTCTGGCTGCATGTGTTGCTCCCCTGCGGTTTCAATCAGCAGAGAGAAGCAGGGATAAGATGCAGCTTCCTATCCCTGTCTCTCTCCATACACAGCGCCACCTACTGGCCGGCGCCGGTATTGCAGTTCATTTGAAATCTCACACGAAAAAAGCAGCACAAGCTGAAAAATCCAGGGGGGGGGCAAGTGCCCCTCTTTGCCCCCCCCTGCGGACGCCCATGCTTTCAGCCTATCAGAGTCACTCTTTCGGCATAAATGGGTATGGATAGAAGGAAGTGTGTAATCTCTGCATTAGCCCCACCTCAGTAGGGGTGGAGCTACAGGAAGCCAGAGCCACTGAATGAAGTCTATTATGAAGAAAAAAACGTTTGAAAAATTTCAAGAAGCCTAAAAGTGCTTGTGAACTGTTTAAAGGGACACTATAGTCACCTGAACAACTTTAGCTTAATGAAGCAGTTTTGGTGTATAGAACATGCCCCTGCAGCCTCATTGCTCAATCCTCTGCCATTAAGGAGTTAAATTGCTTTGTTTATGAACCCTAGTCACACCTCTCTGCATGTGACTTGCGCAGCATCCCATAAACTCTTCCTGTAAAGAGAGCCCTATTTAGGCTTTCTTTATTGCAAGTTCTGTTTAATTAAGATTTTCTTATCCCCTGCTATATTAATAGCTTGCTAGATCCTGCAAGAGCCTCCTGTATGTGATTAAAGTTCAATTTAGAGATTGAGATACAATTATTTAAGGTAAATTACATCTGTTTGAAAGTGAAACCAGTTTTTTTTTTCCATGCAGGCTCTGTCAATCATAGCCAGGGGAGGTGTGACTAGGGCTGCATAAACTGAAACGAAGTGATTTAACTCCTAAATGACAGTGAATTGAGCAGTGAAATTGCAGGGGAATGATCTATACACTAAAACTGCTTTATTTAGCTAAAGTAATTTAGGTGACTATAGTGTTCCTTTAAGTATTGGTATATGGCTTTGCCAATACCAAGCACTGGGCAATATATATATATATATATATATATATATATATATATATATATATATATATATATATATATATATATATATATATATATATATATATTTCTTCATGACTAATCTGACATAAAATTTCATCATGCATTTTTACAAGTTTGACAAAGCTTCATATTTTTGTTTGACTATCTAAATTGATCTGTCTCCATAAACTTATATTCCTTTTCGGCTTTCTTGTTAAAATACCAATCTACTGTGTTTCCTGTCGGATTGTGGACGGCACAGGCTGATGGAAATATGCGATTCATTTTTTTGAGATGAGCTTCTGAGCATGTTCCCTTCATCCTAACCAATTACTGCCTTCATAGAAAGAATAAATGCTTACAACTAACAATGTAACCATTTTAATTGTTACTGCGTGAACTCTAAAATTCATAATATAAAGACAAAATGTTAGAACAATACACACTGTGAGTATAGGCAGCAAATAAATTAAATGATATTGAACTTGATAACAGAGAAATGGATGTGATAATTTTATATGTCAATAGAAGGGAAATGAAAGCTGACTGTAATTGCATTTTTATCTCAAAGAAGCTTGCCAAATTACCATTTCAAAGAGGAATATTTTCCTTGCATAGAGTTGGGAAAATGAATGTTTTACTTTGATTTGTTACATTATCTTTAAGAGAGGGCTTTGTAAGTCTGAAGGTTCGAGATGTTTGTCATTTATTTAGTAAATCAGCTTCATGACGAAAGAAAAAAGTCACTGTGCAGTGCGTGTGTGTGTGCGTGTGCACGTGTGTGTGCGTGCGCGTGTGCGTGTGTCAATTTACAACCAGATTTGGCTTTAGTAAATATGAGAATTATGTTTTGGCTTTAGTAAATATGAGACTTAACATTTAAATCAAAATTCAGCCATTGTCTAATTCCAGTGAATTAGTGAATTACCCTTTATATGATCCTGCAAGGAAATTAAGGCACGTTCCTCTAAATGGCCCCTCTGTGCTATGTATCTCGATAACCTGACTATGTTTTATCAAAACTCCTCGTTTAAGTCCCAGATCAGGCTGAATATTTGTTCCAGTCCTATTTTTTCCAGACAATGACTCCCAACATCCAAAACCTTAAACCTGAGGATAAATATTTATTTTGAAGATTTTACTGGCACATCTGATATAGCTGTATTCACTTACTGGGTCCAACCAATGTAGCAATCAAGATGAGGGTACAATCACCATTATATGTAAACACTGTTATTACTTAAACCCCATCCTACGTGGTTATAGAGAGTTACTCATCTACTCACGGGTAAGCTAGAAATTAAAGATTATTTTTAATTTTAATTATAACGAGTACTATGAGCATCATTATATCTTCTTACATTGTTATTAATATTTTTCAAAAACTGTTTTCTTGGTTGTTATTTTACAAATACATGCTACTTGACAGAATCTTGCACCCACATATAAAACAAAATGCATTTGCTATAATGAAATATAAAGGAATATGAAGGCAAACATATTGGGTGATTTGGTCCGTCTTTCAGAGTAATATGACATTTACCAGCTGTCCATAGTGAATCTTAATGCTAATAATGTGCAAAGAATTACGATACTGAATACTTGATCCTTAAGGGGTTAATATTTATTTTATTGACAGAGCTCACAAAGGTTCCACAGAAATTCCCTCAGCCATAATAACCAATAGTTTATTACATGGCCATAAGGAAAGGAGCTGGGTAAAGGATCTGTGATCCAAACCTTGCTTGCTCTTTTGATAAAAATCCTTGCGTTATAAAGTTATTATTCACGCCTCATGCAGCACTGGGTTGAACATTGTAAAATTGAATCACAGCACAAAAACTGTTAAACAGACCTTGTTATGAGAAATATATTTAGCATTTTTTGAGTGAACACACGCAGTATTTGAGCCTATGCAAACAGCAGGGCAAGTTTCTCAAAGTGCTTTCTCTCTTAATGGACTTCAGAATTGCTCTGCTTACTTTATAAAAAGCACTGATCACCAGATATGTGCAAACTGTGAATCTAGGTACAATGAAAGCATACGGAATTGGAAAGAAATGCTTACACCAATAGGGACAGAGGGAAAAGTAAAAAAAAAAAAAAAAAGCAAAGTGTGTTTAAAACACATAAACAAAATATTCAGGAGAAACTGCGCTTTGAGTCTGCTTTTCAGAGATAGGGCCTGGAAAATAAATGTATTTTCCCCCTCAGCGATCGCAAAATAATAAATAAATAAATAAAATGAGACCATGAAGATTCTATTAAAGAAGAAAACTGTTTGGCGGACATAAAAAAAAAAGAAGAAAAATCCAACGGAGAAAAATCCATCTAGCAAATCCGTGACTAATCCTTATATTTTTGCAGGTGAGAAAAGAGAAATGCTAGGGACATTTCATACATGGATGCCACCTGCTTGTATATTCATGAGAACAGCCTCCTTGCATAATACTGTTATCTGTCACTTGTAAGTATTCCAGCTGCAAATGAAATTATTTTCCATGTAGTTGAACAGCTAAGGAAATCAAATGAGTTTTAGAGAGAGAAATTTGCATGTACATTATACTGGAGAAAAACGGGTGGAAAAGCACTGGGAGAAATTGACAAAGTACCAAACAGACCAGAAGACTAGCTGTTTGACAAATACATGGTAAGGTTTTTTTTTGCCTTGACTAACAAATTGAAAATGTAAAATCGCTCAAAGGAAGCAGTAACACTACTTGGTACAAATCGATAAAAACAAAATGTCTTCCCAATTTTTACAATCCGTTAAAACAACATTTATATGTAAAAAAAAAATTACCATGGCAAAACAAACAAAAACAAAGCATTTTGAAGACAATAGTAAAATTGTATCCAAATAATAGAACCGCTGGTATTATTGCCCAATCAGCTACATTAATGAATAATCTGGATGTTAGGATTTGATTGGCAAAATTCTAAATTGTAAACCACAACTGTTTCTTGTCCCCTCCCACTCCTCCCCCCATGCTTGCCACTTCTAGCAGTAAATACCTTGATATTAGTGATATTATCTCTACTCCCTCTCTAGGCCTATTTTCCACACCATCCCTACTGCAAGCCTCTACAATTCTACTCGGCT
>CAKOES020000024.1:0-50288 GCA_933207985.1 Pelobates cultripes
AAAGAGTCAGATGAAGAAGAACTATTAACAGATTCAAATGAATCAGATGAGGGAGTCCTTCTTTTAACCATATAATTTTGCAGATTTAACATTTTGCAATGTCTCTTGTAAACTTTGTTGAAACCAACTAATAAAAGAAGATATTTCAGCCTTTTTTCGTCTTCAACAAATTATTTTAAACAAGCATTGCACTGTTTTCTTTTACATCCATCAGGTAAAGGAATACTGCATACAGAACAAGACAAATGTTCAGGTTTTTTTTTGCTAAGGCTTTCAACCTCTCTTCTATTTCATGTTTATCATGGGATTCCTTTTTTTTCAGTGGAATAAAACAGCCTGAAAATTGGAAAAAAATTAACTAAAAAGACCAGGAATCCCAAGAGGAAACTCTTTGAGAAAAAGAAAATAATGTTCTTACCTTAAAAGCAATCTTAAGTGCAAAGGCCAAAATGTGATGGCACTTGTGGCGTAAAGACCAAACCAGACGCTTGACATGCTGTCACAGGGCTATATAAATCCTTTAGGAGCTTGTAAGTAGCTCAAATTTGGCCCCAGATACTATTGCACATTATGCATGCATGAATTCCACCTGGCTAACCCGTTCCCAGTTTGCAGCCGTATCCTCCTCCGTTTTTGGCATTAGTAGGAAGGAAAAGACAAAGAGGATATACCAGCTCTCCAGCATGCCTAAGACCCAGACTAGGACTGCCCCACAGCAGCCTCACCTCTTGCAGGTGCAGAAAAAAATATATATTTAAGGGCAGACTATAACTGGGGATAATTGAAGGGTATCTTCTTTTATACCTATAAGGGGGTAGGCCTAACCTTTCAAATAAAAATTTAGGGGTAAAGTGCTGCATGTCCTTAGAAAGAGAAACATCCTTGATGTAGGTACTGTTGTTGTTCATATGGAAAAATACTTCTCCAGTGGCTGTCAAGCAGACAGACACTAAAGGATCATCCTTCTTAACAATGTAGAATTTTGAAGGTCTTCAAATTTTGCATCATCACATAGCACGATTATGTCAAACGCGGCTAATGCTTCTCATAGAGAAACACAGAATCCAATGTTTCTATGTGAAAATCACTGGATTAATCAAGGGCAGTAATTACTGTGCATGCACCATACGCCCTCGATGCTTTTCTATAAGACACATTTCACTCTACTATAGATCAGTCTTGATAACCTCACAATGGGTGTACTGGGCTGCAAGGAGTAGCCCGTTCCAGATTACATGCAAGTTCGACTGCTCAAATTTACAAACACATACACACAGTCTAGAATCCAGTAATCTAAACTAAATAAGCAACTCTAATGTAAAAAATAAATAAATAAAAAGTAACATAAGAATGTTTCTTTTATAAAAAAAAATGTACTTCAAATACAACATGTGTTACTGAACATAATGCTATATTTTCCCCTAATTAATGGAAACCATGATGTATCTGTTTTAATGTAGAGAAAAGATCCAAGAAGTATGTATACTTACTATTTGATGCGTGCCATCTTCTTGCTTGGTCTGAGAAGCTCCCATTCCCGCCTGGCTGAGACTAGTAACACGGCTAGGCTGACCACGAAGAGTGACTGTGATGGTGGTTGGGGCCTTTAAACCTAAAATGTGAATGAATAAATGAATAGATAATTTGAACACTCTTTGGTGTAATCTTTAGATATTATAAGGCAGCTTTATTTTACCTGCAGCTGGGCTCGATAACTGGGCCAAGCCAGGTAAGCTGCTTGCCAGTTTCGCTAGACCCCCATTTGTTAGCAATTGATGAATGGAGGTAGGTTTTCCACCAGATGATGCCACGAGTGATGACGAAGTCACTACAGGGATGGTACGCAGTATTGTGCCTGCTCCAGTAGTTATACTGGCTAAACCTTGGATAGAGCCAGGAGCTTTAACTGTCATGGTCTGCCAAATTACAAAAATAGAGTTTAAATGTGTGTGTGTGTGTGGGGGGAAACAACAACAACAACAAAAAACAATGCAAATAATTCACATGATCTTTGGAAAACAAATGTAGAAACCCCTGAATGATTTCCCTTGATACATGTGCCATTTTTTTAAACCATGTGTATACCTGAGTGCTTGATACTGTGGCTGAAGAGGTGTTGGGGAGAGCTGGAGATTTGCCTCCAATGTCTTGTAGACTAAAACTTAACCCCTGCAACAGGCTGCTTGCGGAGGCTCCGGTACTTGAACCTGCATCAATGAGAAAAGACCACAATTACATAGTCTTTCCATGTACTCCACTTGAATGTCCTACTCAGAAACAGTGGCTCACGCAGACAACTAAGACATACAGTGTACATATGTAAAATATAATTCTTGCCAATGTATGCAGTTTTTAGGTATTATTCTTCACAGTAATGACATAGAAAACATGAGTAAATATAAATGTACATGTTAGTAGTCCCTTCAATACTGTTGAAAGCATCCCCATCCCCACCCCACCCAAGTAAGAAGCACTGCTTAAATGCATTGTGAGGTTGTTTTCCATGGACAAAGCACCTGATAGTGTGTTGGTTGACTGGCTGTGGGCACCAGGGGCAATGCTGGATACTAGGCGACCCTGGAGGGAGTGAAACGCACTAAGTGTAGACGTACTTGTGATTATTGCCGCGTGGGATGAGCTGGATGGTGCTGTTTCAAGGCCCAATCTATACAAAGAGAAATAAAAAAGTAAGCTTCAAAGTATTAAAAAGTAAAATTCACAGTAACTGTATGGATTAAAGGAGATATTCAACTTATGTTTTCATGCACTAAGATATATAACCATGGTAAGTAACTATATGGCATCTGACTGCTGCTACATTTAAAAAAAACATGCCTAACAACGGCATGCTAGGCATTGTGGGCTGGAAATGCATAATTATGCCGCAGCCATATTTGTAGTCCATTCCACCTAACATATGTTCCATTAACACTAATAAAAAATTGGAGACATTTTAACCCATTTCAGTCCAGCTAATATGAAACTGGGGTGGAAAAATTGAGAGGGAAGATGGCCGGGTGTATTTATCCCTAGCACACTCATAAAATATTGCCGTCAAAGCATGCAAGCAAGATATTTCTGGTAAGGGCTTGATTTCTCTCTCACTCTTAGTTCTTTTCTTATTGTTAGACAAATAAATATAATAGCTTAACAAAGGATAAGTGCAATATACTACATTTTTCTATAAAAGGTCTAAGCCACCCTAAATGTTCAAATAACAAAGGGGAAAAATAGAAATTGTTATAATTTCAAAGAAACATTAAGTGGGTTGGTGGAGGAAGGAGGTGAAGTGGGATCACGCTCTTTTAAATGAGATATGAAAAAATGAGAGTTAAAAGGAAAGAATGGCATACTTGGGTGTAGTGAGTAGGCTTGTCAGGTCCTTGCTGCCCATCGTAGACTGGACAGTTGCAGATGTAGATTTAGTGACTGCAAATAATAAAAAATGAGAGGGTCATAGAAAAAAAGAAAACACAGTGGGCTTTCTTTATACAGATTATGGGACAATATTCTATGTATAACAATCAGCCAATTCGTTTTCAATGGTTCAGTTTTTGCTCCTGAATTGCTCTGCTTTTGAAACTGACTCTGCTTTGAATGTCTGATGTAGATAACCACAGCCTGGACTACATATAATGCCAATAATAACTAAAGAGGGACACCAATACTTCTCTTTTTTTTTTTTTACAAAATGCTATAGTCTACTACTTGGCTACAAATACATTATTAAAATCAAAGACCTAAAATGGCTACTTTTGTTTTCACACTTTTTGTTGTTGTTATATAATATAGACTTGTACACACAATCTTCTGCAAAATCTTTTTAAATTATATAAACAATTATTTAGATGGTGTGATATTTAAAGAGTACAAAATGCCGTCTGAATAATGTGCTAAGAAAATATAGATTGGGAGAGAGAGAAAAAAATAACTATTTAAAAATAGGTCTTTCCCATCTGTCAATCAAATTAATGAATTCTCCAGCATAAATGGCTATACTGAAGAACTGACTGACAGTGAGAGCAAGAAAGAGATCTACAAGCAGTCCTCCTGCCATTCGAGTATATTAACGAAGTTTGTGTTATGCCAAGTGTTTTTACATTATTCATGATCTGCTCACAGAAGCCAACTGAGCATATTAATGTCTACCAAATGTTAAATCTTACACAAGGCAAGTGAAATATAAATACTTAGAAAGAATATGTACACATACCACACATAATACCTAACATATTTTAGCATTAAACTGGATATTGCTAAAGGAGGTTTATTGATTATTGTTTTTTAAACTATGTAAATGCTTATTTTGATATATGTAATCTACAATTTATTTTCCCAAATACCATATATACCATACCATATTGTTTGTAGGTATGTTGATTTGCTGTTGCCTACAGCAAAGGTATTCACAGAGCAGAGCGTGGAAATGTTGAGCGTAAGTTGATCACGCATAATTTTAATAACTGGCTTCAAGCATTTTGTATTTTCTCAACCATACTGGGAGAAAAAAAGACAAAATGATGTAGTGGACTTTATTTCAGCATGCAGCGGCTATTCTTGAGGCGTATAAATATTTGAGGTTTAGCATGGTTTAACAATAATGAAAAACTTGCTGTCCATTCGTACCGAAAATGAAGAAATGAAGAATGTTAATATTTGGCTCAATTTAATGCTGCCTCAGAGGCTGTCAGTTAAACCAGCTACTGATGTTAGCAGTTCTAGTTGACAGTCAACTGACAGTGGGAGTGATGCAAAAAAGCCTATGTTGGCCTTTTAATGAAGGGCATTGTAAATGACCCAATTGATATGAGTGTTCAAACTGTGGTGGACATCATTCAGCCTTTTGCTCCTATAAAAGACTTGCAGGGTCCAGTTAGGGAGGCCAGGTTCAAAAAGGCATGGACACTAATACAGCTGGAAGGGCTTATTTTCAGGTGTATCCTCCTTCCTTGTCTTAAGGTGTACCCAAACAAGTGTTTTAAAATACCAAAGGTCTCAGGTTCGGATTGTTTACAATTTAAAATCTGTTTTGCAGGATATTACATCTGTCAGCAAGAAGTTACAAAGGGAGTTAACTTTAGCTAGAATACCTTTTGACCGCCCTCCTTTTGCTAATTTTCATCTTTCTTCTTTAGGTATAATTCCTAAATATGAGCCCAGGTCATTCAGGCTAATTTATCATTCATCTTACCTGGCTGCTTCATGAATTTGATAAGGATACTAGTTCAGTACCCTATCCATACTTTGAGGTGGACATTGAGTCAGCCTTTAGACTATTGCCAGGGAGCTATCAATTTGCTGTTTTTTTTTTTTAATTCCTTGATAAGTTCTATTTTAATAAATGGGTTATTAAAGGACCACTTCATACCCCAAAAGCACTTAAGCTTACTGAGGTGCTTTATGGGTGAGGAGTACTCTCACTTAACCCCAGTTTATAAAAGTGCAGATTTCTATGAGAAATCAGCACTTTTATAAATGAACTTGGGAACTCCCCCATGACTGTCAATCAAACAGCCAGGGAGTATTCCTTCCTACTTCCATTAGCTCCCTTGCCTGCCTCTCCCTCACAGACCTTTAGATCAGCTCCTCAGCCTCAAGTGCAGACGCGGCAGGGTGCGCGCGTGCACGTTAAGACCATTTCAGATGTTTCTCATTGAGAAGCCTCTGATTGGTTATTTTCCTGTGAAGAGACTTAAAGTCTCTTCCAGGAAAAAAGGAGAGGGCTTAAAGAGGCTGCAGTCATAAGTACTGCAGCTTTTGTAATCTCTTTTTGACTATATTTCCAAATGAGTACATGCATAAAAATATTTATGCATGTATTTGTTGGGGGTATATCTACTAAACTATTGTTTTTTTGGGAGGTGTTTAGGTCTGTGGAGTGGTCCTTTAATTTTGAGAGCGGTTTATATTCTATTGTACATTACCTTGATGACTTTCTGTTTCGTGCTTTGGATTCAAGTTCAGAATATTTTAGGTTGTTAAGAGTTATTCCATAGTTAAGCATTCCTTTAGAAGTTGAGAAGATAGTGGGTCCAGTGACATGTATTCAATTTTTAAGAATAACAATTGATTATGTTGTGTTTGAATGTAGGTGCCAGATTCTGTGCCAGCAGAAAAGATTTGCAAACTCAGAGAAAAATAAATAAATCAAAAAAAAGTTTGCATCATTATTAGGCTTATTAGCATTTGCGGGTCGCATTATTCAAACATGAATCATTTTTTATAGATTGATTGCTTTGACCTGTGTAAAAATTAAATGACTTTACCGTTTTGCTAGGATTTCTGCAGAAATTTAAAAAAGACTTAAAGATTTGGAAAAGATTCTTGCAAGATTACAATGGCTATTTATTTCTGCAAACAAATTTCAGGATAATGAAGCATTACAATAATTAGTGGATGCAGCAGGGTCAGCTGATTCTGGCATATATTGAAACAAAAAAAGGGCCTTTGAGCAGTGGCCGGATTATTGGGTCAACAAGGGTTAACCAATAATTTAACCCTGCTAAAACTGTTACCAATTGTATCAGCAATTTTAGTCTGGGGTAAGAAGCTCAAACAGAAAATGATTTTGTTCCACTGTGACAAGTCAGTGATATATGTCATTAATTCAATGCATTCACAATGTTCATTATTAATTTGTTGCAAAATAATAGCGATGTTATTTTTAAAACATAATATTTGTTCAAAGGCAGTGCAGATTCCTGTGTCGACAATACAATAGCTGATGCTATTTCTTGTTTTCAGCTCAGCACTTTCAGTGTTTAGTACTGGATGCGCAGGAAGAGAGATTGGAATGACCAAAATGACTATGACAATTAATCTTGGAAGAGCTGGTTTATTTTCATGAAAGCACTTGCAGAGGACACGTGGAGTGATTATGGGTTAGCCTGGGATGCATGGTATAAATTCCATAAATGAATCCACGTTCATCCAGTGGGTGATAATAGAGAAGCTGCTTTTTCTTCTGTGATTAACGGTATTAATAATGATATATCTAAGAATGCAGTCTCCAAGCACTTAGTGGGTGTAGCATACTTTTCATGCTAGGTAAAACAGTAGTGGTTAATGCGTTTGTAATCAAACAATTGTTAAAAGGGCATTTTAAAAGTATTAAAAGTTTCTGATGTTAGGCGCCCCATTACTTATCCAGTGTTAGAAGATTAACTTGATGTTTTGAATGTTATTCTCAGTTCAAAGTATTATTATTTTCAGCAGCCTTTTTTTCGCCTTCTTTGGAGCATTTAGGATCAGCGAATCAGTTTCATTTAGTAGATTTAGGTTATCAGGTTTACAGTTTAAGGATGTTTTTTTTATTAGGGATTCTAGGGTAAATATTTGGTTGCAGTCTTCAAAAACAGATCAAATGGGAAAGGTGGAAAGATTGATTCATTTGTCAAACATCAAAACAGGCAGAGTTTGCCCAGTGGAAACAGGGCAAGCTTATTTAGCTGTCCGCTCGGTAGTACACGGTCCTCTGTTGGTGCATGTTGCAGGCTCTGCCCTGACACGTTTTCAATTTCAGAGGGTTTTGCAGTTATGTGTCGAAAGACTTGGTTATAGAGGTAAATTTACGTCCTATTTTTTTCAGGAATGGGGCTGCAACTGAAGCAGCTAAACTAAGTTTTGGAGGTGATGCAATCAAGAACATTGGTAGATGGGAATCAGATTGTTTTAAGTTATATGTGCAAGATGACATGATTTAACGTTTTGTTTCCTAATGCAACACTACTTCAATGCTTTCCTTTGGGGAGTTTACAGACTCTGACAAAGTCTGTTTGCCACCATGAAGTGATTGACAGCCACTAGAGGCAGTCTTAGTCCAGTTTCTCAAAAACTGCAATGATTAACATTGCAGAACTAAGTGGGACTGGAACACTGCACCCAGACGCTCCAGCTATTTTAATTGTTCACTTAGGGGGGGTAATGATATAGGTGTTGTCAAATCAGATCAGTTGTTACATAGTCTAAAGAATGTTTTTATGTCACTTCGATAGTTATTCCCCTCAACCATTTTAGTTTCGTCAGAGATGGTTCTGCGTTTGCGATTGTTGGTAAACCAAGAGTTAAAGGAGCTGAAGGGAATAAAAATATGAAAAATATGAATTTGGCAATATCTAAATTTTTTGCCACTGCTTGGTGGTTTTACATGCAGACATTTTTATTTAGATCAGAAGGACCTTGGTCTGTGTAGTAAAGATCAGGTTAATTTTTCAAATATTGAAATTGATAGTTTCAATCTTGATTTTCAAAACAAGATAGAAAGGGCTTTGGCTGCGGGTGGTCTCATCTGGGGTAGTTTCTACCCCAGTTGAGGCGGTGGGGCAAAAGTCATCCTGAGGTCAGGTAAGACAGACTAGCAATTCGGTGGTTGTAAAAGTTAACACTTTTTAAATTAAAGTTAAATGTTTTTTGTTATGAAATTATGGTTCTAAGCCCCTTAAGCTTTGAATAAACATCACGGCATAGCCCAGTGAAATACAATTTAAAAAAAAAAAAAAAAACGTGTCTGTGTTCATAGTGTGGTAGTTATTTTTGCAGCATATTGCCTACCATACATATACTACTACTACTTAAAGTTTACATACTGGAAACCAGACATAAAGCCTTCTATATGATGGTACTGATAAAGACAATGTGTTCTGGAAATTTAAATCAGCATGTAATCTACAATATTTGCTTTAGATAAACTGTAGAAGAAATATGCTAATTACAGATTAGATCCACACCCTAAAAAGTATATTCATTTTGAAACTGAAAGCAGTTGCTGATCTGCTTACGTGAAAGATACTACATTCCAGAATAATGATTAACTTGTAAACTTGGAATTGTTCCATGAAACAAACAGAATGAGCAAGGCTTTGAAAATCACTGTGAAGCTGCAAGACGAATACAAAAGATCTAGAATCAAAAGGCAGTGTCAAAAGGCTTGGGACTTTATAAGAAGGTTTCTTACACGTATATAGTAATTTTGAAACCGAATGCATTTGCTAATCTGGTTATGAAAAGGTCACATTACAGATTTATAATTCACTAGTTAACCTACTGGACATCACTGAGAAGCTGAAAGGAAAATGGAAAATAAAATAACAAAGAAAAGCACAAATGAGCTGTATTTAACTCCTTAGTGACCAGGACTTTGCGAGATTCAAAGCAATTAGTGGAAAAATAATTGTAAATGCATGGCCAGGCATTGTGACTAGATGTCATTATGCTTACATGACTGCTATTGGTTGCATGAGGAAGCCAGTAATATACCTCTGAAGAGCATCAATGATAAGGCTTCCACCAAGTACACACTGATCACGGAGTGTATAGAATGGAAAAAAAAAAAAAAAGACCCCAGCTGCCTTAAATGGACACTGCAGACCCGTAAAGCACTTAAGCTTGCTTTTTACTAACTACATACACAGTGTCATTAAAGTGATAAGACAGTTTTTTAAAATAAATATTTTTTGTTAATCGTTGCTAAAAATCTAAATTAATTTATAGATAGTTTAAATTGAGACTTTACCATTAAACAGTATTTAATAAGTATAAGAGAGTGGTTTTCCTGTATGATGCTCCTCATATTCACAGATTTTGATATTTCCACATAACTTAACCGCATGACCAATAATAAGGGAAAGCATTATTGGACATATTATGTTATCACATTCCGTAATGTGCACCTGCCATACATAGATAACAGTGCCACACTTTGAAAAGTAGGAAATGTCATTTAGCCAAACTATGTGTTTAAGTAAAATATTGTGCAATGTGTGCCCTACATCATCAAGCATTAAAGTTTAAACATTTGATCTCCAAGTCCAACAAGTACACCAGTAATATATAAAGAATACTTTATATATTTTAAAGTGCATCAGTCATTTCAAACTTGACATAGTGTTACTTTATAAAGAACCATTGTGCATGACAAACTCCTAGCAAATGTATAGTGATATGGTATTTCAGAAAATAAATATTTTTTCCCAGACATAGACTTTACACTTATGACATCCGTACAGGAGTAAATACACTAATACGGAGGACCAAGACAGTGAGCCTTCAGACATACAGCCTCCCAATGCTATGATGGCACAAGAGCTTCAGTGCACTTTAACAAAGTTACGGCATACTTAGCATGTTATCTTTAAATCTATGCCCACTTGTACACGAACTTGCCATTCTCAAAATCGTGGATGACATGTTTACGTGAACAATGAGTGAAACAAGGTTGTCCAAAATAATATGAATGAATATTTTCACTTTACAGCACAAAACACAATGCAATGTGCAACGAATATACTGCCAATAAAAACAAAGTAACAACTAACCATCCTGTGAGGTTGAGGTTCCCCCTCCTGCTGCATCCCCATGGGAAACTATAGTCACTTTAATTTTGGCACGCTTAGAAGGTTTTAAACCAGCAGTACTTCCTGGACTGGGAGGTCTTTTAAGTTGTCCTCTGCTGTCATCCTTCTCACTGGCCTCTGATGATTCTGATGAGACAGGAACTGAACAATAACCAGAGAGAGTTGTGTTAAAAACTGTATTAATCCATTAAATCCTGTCACTTTGTAAGCTAAGTAAATTATTAGTGTGGTAGCTCCAAATCAGTTCAGTGAGCACTGTCAATGTTCTTTACTTTTGAGTAAAAAAAAACTAAGCATGGTATTATGAGAACCAGAGCTGTAAATCTGCAACTTGCAGTCTTAAATTATCACAGGTCATTCAGTCTCACGTGGTCTAATAATTGTAAGGTTGTTAACTTGACCATTTTAAGTTTCTATTTTTTTTTGTTGTTGAGAGATTACCTCTTTATATTGGTATCGTAATATTATCAGTTCTTATCTTACTTGGTTTAACAATGGCAACCATCGTTGTGTTGCAGTGCATTCTTGTTTCTTTGACTTAGAACTTAAGTCCTAAAGTAATGGTCAAGATCACTGCAAGTTCCAGTTTTAGGTGGAATTTATAATGGTACAGGTTTGAATCTCAGTCCTATTTTCTGGTTTAGGCTATACCTAGGTAAGTATAATGGGAATTCAGAATATTTTAGATTTAATACTTCCCTATCAAGTTAAAATGCAAAATAACTGTATATAACAATGATTAAATCGCAAAAGTTATGTGAAGATAGCACAGGGATACCTGTATCAAATATAAATGTAACAGTATCTTGCCAAAACAAAAAAGGAGAAACCTTTAGTTACATTTGACAGTGTATAGTATTCACTGTCCCTGTGCATCCAAAAAGACTCAGAAAAAATATATGTATGTAAATAGTGCTGACTAAGAGCCTTAGTGCATTGTTTTTGGATGCACAGGGACAGTGAATACTATACACTGTCAAATGTAACTAAAGGTTTCTCCTTTTTTGTTTTGGCAAGATACTGTTACATTTATATTTGATACAGGTATCCCTGTGCTATCGTCACATAACTTTTGCGATTTAATCATTGTTATATACAGTTATTTTGCATTTTTGGGACACAACTCACCCTGTATACTTTATTCTATTGTAAAAACCGCAGTTTTTTTGCATATTATTAGGAGAAGGATCCTGAAAACTTTTGAACAGGACTTCTTTTTGATTATAGTTACACCTAGCGTGAGTTGGTTTTCCCTTTAGGATTTTAACTTTTAGGGTTCATTGTTAATATATTTCAGTTTATTTTTTCTTTCAAATTTATAGCATATACACTATTTACATTTTAACTATACTATTAAAAGCTATATTTCCACAGACATCAGCATAACCAAAAATGTGATGTGCAACATGACACAGATGGCTGCCATGCTTAAACCAAGTAAAATAAAAATAAAAACCTGTGATATTGCAATACCAATACATTGAGGTAATTATTCAAAATAAATTATGGAA
Organism: Pelobates cultripes; assembly: GCA_933207985.1. NCBI lineage: Eukaryota > Metazoa > Chordata > Amphibia > Anura > Pelobatidae > Pelobates > Pelobates cultripes. The sequence goes on from CAKOES020000024.1 coordinate 11,864, forward strand.
ATTAAAAACGGTCAAGTAATCTATGCTGGACCACTTTAGATGGATTAACCCTAATCTGGAATATGACTTCAATATAAAATATGGGTTAAGCAGCTGTATATCATACCTTTTGAAGAATTTCTTACATTAAATGTGCAGGTTACAGCATCAACATTCACTGTTAGTCATAAATCACTAGATAAAATGTTTAAATCTGCAAAAGGACACTACGCACCTATAAAGATTTAGCTTAATGAAGTGGTGTTGGTGTATAATCTGTTAAATCCCTTTGTTTATATAATCCTAGCCACACATCTCCTGACAAACTTACACAGTCGCACTTTCTTATAAGAAATTTAATTTTGTTTTTACGTCCCTTATTGCACAATGTGTTTAATTTGGAATTTCTTATCTCCTGCTCTGTTAATTGTCTACTAGACCCCAAAGCAGCCCCTCGTGTGTGATTAGGTTCAACAGATAAGGAAATAAGAACTTCTAAAGTAAAGTCACTGTGCTGCAAAAATGAAAACTTTTTTTTATTGAGGGTGTGTTGCAGATTTAAAAACATTCACAAATACAGTGTGTACCAGTCAAGGGAAACATGCGTAGGGCTGCATAAACACAGTCATGTGTTTCTTAAATGTCAGCAAATATTATTTTCTTCCACTCTATTAATTTTATGTCTTGGAATTTAAAAAAAACTGAGTGAAGGAATTGTGTATGAGATTACTGCATGTTTTTTCTCTGCCAAAAAACCCAAAAACATGCAAAACAAATCAGGAGAATTTGTAATGATGATCTCTCATGCAGACATATTTATGAATGTTTGCTACCTAGAGTGTCCCATTTGTGTTTGCACCAAATGGATTTTACTGCTATGCATGAAAAAACTGAGTGGTATACTAAATGAAATACTCACCAAAAACACAAGAGGGTGATCCTGTAGTTAGAGACTTTCTCACTAGCATGTTTTGCTTCAGGAAAGCAGCAAACTGGGCTGAAAAAAAAAAGAAGAATAAGATTCACACAGATGTGAATTGGACTCAGCCATATGGAAACAGGAAGATCTTATCTGATTGCAAGACTGGCCAAACACCAAATTTTGATTGCGGAAAAACAGTCAAACAGGAAATTTTAAGAATTTCCACCCTAAACACATCATTACAGATTATTGAACTGTTTAATTTATTTTCTTTCACAAGTATGTTTGTAAACTTTTCTCGACAACCTAATATCTCAGTGAAGACCTTTACATAAATACACCAAGTAGTTTATTTTATTATTCTGCATGTAAACAAAACTTTCCTGTGCATTCGTGAAAACATAAAAAAAAAAAAAAAAGTAAAAACATTTTTTAAGGTGCAAACGTTAAAGGACATTACAAATAAAATAAGAGTGTTAAACTAAAAAACTGAGTGCATGATGCAGATCAGTTTTATTCTGTAATATGATTTATGTTTTGCTATATCTCTTGATTATTTACAATGCAAGAAAAATAATGTGACGTGTGATTTTCACCTCTTCACTACCAAATACATAGTAAAAAACATTTCAATTAACAATGTCATGCATCTAGCACACAAATGAAGGATATAACATCAATTTTATGTATATATTGCTTGAGGAATACGCAAGCAATTAAAAGTAAACGTGCCAAATTTGATATATTTATTTAATATTAGGAGGTATTCTTGTTTTTTCTTCATGATCTGAAATATATGCATACACACATAAATACAATTTTTGTCTCATAAAAATGATTACATACAGTGAGGGAAAAAAGTATTTGATCCCCTTCTGATTTTGAATGTTTGCCCATTGACAAAGAAATGATCAGTCTATAATTTTAATGGTAGGTGTATTTTAACTGTGAGAGACAAAATAACAAAAACTAAATCCAGAAAAATGCATGTCGAAAAAGTTATAAATTCATTTGCATGTCAATGAGTTAAATAAATATTTGATCCCCTATCAATCAGCAAGATTTCTGCCTCCCAGATATGTTTTATACAGGTAAAGAGCTGAGATTAGGATCTTGTTAATGATCTTAAGGCAACTGGAATCATATTCACAAAGCAAAACAATTGGTAACACACTATGCCGTGAAGGACTGAAATCCTGCAACGCCCGCAAGGTTCCACTGCTCAAGAAGGCACATGTACAGGCCGGTCTGAAGTTTGCCAATTAACATCTGAATGATTCAGATGAGAACTGGGTTAAAGTGTTGTGGTCAGATGAGCCCAAAATCAAGCTCTTTGGCATCAACTCAACTGCTGTGTTTGGAGGAGGAGGAATGTTGCCTATGACCCCAAGAACATCCCCACCGTCAAACATCGAAGTGGAAACATTATGCTTTGGGGGTGTTTTTCTGTTAAGGGGACAGGACAACTGCACCGCATCAAATGGAAGGGGCCCATGTACCGTCAAATCTTGGGTGAGAACCTCCTTCCCTGGAAAACGGGTCGTGGATTGGTATTACAGCATGACAATGACCCAAAACACACAGCAAAGGCAACAAAGGAGTGGCTCAAGAAGAAGCACATTAAGGTCCTGGAGTGGCCTAGCCAGCATTTTAGTTTACAGCATTTTTTTTTTTTTTTTTAAACACCGAAACCTTTTGCATCTTGAGAAAAGTGCATTGTGGGACTGAAATGTTGCTCTTGTAATTTTGCACGGAGTCTGCTTCAATAAAGCAACATTATATTTATGATAAAGACCCGTGAGTACTCTCTTCATTTGATTTTTTACATTGTTTGGCCACAGTTTAAGCATCCAGGCAAGGGATATTTTATCAAGATGCAGAATGCAAGTGCATGGTGTCTTTAGATAGGCCTTTCGAATACAGTATATGTTTAATTCACCATAACCCTTCTCATGGGCTTGGTCGTTAAGCAATCTATACCCTTGTTATTGGTTTCCCTCACACCAACCCCCGTCTTGTACACATGTATTTTCAGCAGTTAGTGTCCTACTTAAGGACACTATGCATTTGTATTCAGCATCTTGATAAAAGTCCATTGTGGGACTGAAACATTGCTCTTGTAATTTTGCAGTCTACTTCAATAAAGAACTATATTCAAGATAAATACTTGTATGTACTCTCCATTTGAAGATATATCTATATCTATATATATATACACACACATACACATTCAGTCTAGCTCTCATGTGTGCATTTTAAGTGACTCTTTTATATACACAATCTTAACAATAATTGTTTGAGAATTATTGGTTTGACTGTGAGCAAATGCTGAAATTTAAGCAGTTTTAACTTTATGTTACCCTATGTGGCTGCAGTCAATTCATGATCCTATTAGAGAGCTTGCCAAATGACAGAATGAATTATACAAATGTATTTAGGAGGGCTGCAACAGCCTGATAGATTTCCCTGGTACAACGCCTCTAACCTTGTGATTGTTTGGGGTTCACTGGTGTTCCTGGTCTTTGCAGCTGAGCTTTCAGAGGCACTGTGGTCTGTCCTGGTTTATGAGGGGTGGGGATGGTAGTTAATTTGGTCTTTGGACTGGAAGCTGGACTGCTAGATAGATCCTAAATTAAAAAGAGAAAAGATAGTCATATAGTTGATACTATAGTTATGTAGTAAAATTGGACTTTTAATGCTTAATATCTCTTACAGTCACTTTAATGAGCATGACATGTCATCTATTCTTTGTGTTAGTCATAGTGATGCTGGCATAACAGAAGAGTCACATTCCACACCTCCTAATGTGAATTGTAGGATGTTCATTGGGTTATTTGTGGGTAGAGTGTCTCCAAGAGATGTGTGGAGGAAGTCTGCAGGAAGGCAATATTCAGGTAAATATCCAGTAACAACAAACGTATCCAGCAACAACAAACGTATCTGTCACTCAAAATGACAGCCATGTGAGACCGGCAATGCCGCTCGCACATAAAAATCCGGGGCATCCCCATGGCGGTATCGGTCGAAGAACTGCCACATCAGGCACCTTCTAACTATGGTACTTTCCCACGTTTAGTTATGCCTGTTATTTCTTGCTCAGATGCCTCATTTACTCTTCTTACTATGGGACCTCCTGGGGTAATTATCTTGCTAAGCTTGGTAATACCTCTTTTTTCTCAAAAAAAGAAAAGAACAGTCCTTCCTGGCTTTTCATTTAATGCTAACACCTGTTATTGTTGACCAATCAAAAACAAAACAAAAACAACAATGGTGGGTTTGAAAGGCAAGACACCATTGATATTCGAGAACTCCTCATTAACGTTCTTCCAAGATCTATCGAAAGCCACCCTCCTGTGGCGCAAATCTTACAGACCGCTCACCGCACATCTACGATCAGCAGGAATAGCCTACAGGTGTGGGGTGCTAACGGGACTCTAGAGGTAATCCATGATGGAACTACCCATGTTGTAAACTTCGTTGAGGGAGCATCTCCCCTCCTTGCCACCCTGGGACTGCCTAACTCAATGGCTACGCCAAAGAGGAGCCCATATATGGTGGTATGCAACCCCAGGAACGACATCACGTTTGAACCACGACCCAGCGGATCACTTCACACTGTACCATGAGCGGTGTGGACTGAGACCAAAGTTTGGCTAACATAACCGGGGAGAAATGGCTGTATCAGTGCCAAGAGCTATGTAAATCCTAGGTAAAAGATGTTGTGGTGGAGAGAGGTTTATGAAAATCCTTTCAAAAAGTGTTAAAGGACCACTCTAGGTACACAGAACACTTCAGCTTAATGAAATGGTCTGGGTGCCAGGTCCAGCTAGGGTAAACCCATTTTTTTTATAAACATAGCAGTTTCAGAGAAACGGTTATGTTTATAACAGGGTTAAGCCTTCCCCCAAATCACAGTGAGAGCACGCAAGCGTCCATAGAAAAGCATTGATAATGCTTTCCTATGCGACCGGCTGAATGTGCGCGCAGCCGACGGGGAGGATCGGAGGCAGAGAGCTCCCCGCCCAGTGCTGGAAAAAGGTAAGTTTTACCCCTTTTCCCCTTTCCAGAGCCGGGCGGGAGGGGGTCCCTGAGGGTGGGGGCACCCTCAGGGCACTATAGTGCCAGGAAAACAAGTATGTTTTCCTGGCACTATAGTGATCCTTTAAGGATTTAAAAATAAAGGTATTGGGCTTAAGAGAGATCACGAAATGTATTAGTTTCCTGCAATGCAGGATGTACCTCATTGTCTAAAAGAGCAATCAGCTGATGCTAAGTGGTTATGGTGCTCGAAGTACTCATTTAAAATGTGGATACGACTAATTTTTATAGCACTACCATATTTCATTCTCATGATCACAGACTGCAGGCAAGGAATCATGGGATTTTTTATTATGCCAGACTGTAAAAATACCTATTAGGATCGGTCATTGCATCCAAATGGACAATTTGTTCTCTTTCCCCCCCCCACTATATTTAGACATATGGTGATTCAAACCATATCCACCATGCTGAGTAGAACAAACTGCATAGTCAAGTCAACAGAACTATTTAAAAAAAATTTTTTAAATAAAGATGGAGTAAGAGGATTGTTTACATCAGCAATGTTTTTTTCAGAGATTGACCTTTATTATCTGCTCTCTCCTCACCTCAGATCCAGAAGGGGAAGCAGGGAATCTTGCTGCTGGGGATGCAGGTCTGCTGTTCCTCTCTGACAAGTCCAGAGAAAGGTCTCTCCGTAAGAATTCACGGGACTTTTTCTTTTTTTCAGCATCAAGGTCTCTGGGGTCCGAGCCAGTGTGACCTTCAGATCGGGTCAAGACCCCAGTCAAAAAATCAGCAATCTCATCCTAAAATCAAATTCTTGTAATGTTAATGGAAAAGCAAAGATGATAAATGCAAAAGCAATAATTAAAACCGCAAACATTATAACAGGAATATACCTGCAGTTACAAGTCACCTTTAGCTCTTATGGAAAACAGAGGAAAATACATTTCCCACTCCTTCAGTAATTAGGACTGCAATATTCTCCATTCATCTATGGCTTACAAATCAAATTTACTCATGAATGACCACTTATATAGCTTGAGTGTCTGAGAATTCAAATTTTATTAACATTTAGAATTGTCTTGTATGATAAATACTTTAATCATTCAATCATTTACCAGTCAGAATCCACAGTGGGAAATACAATTCCTCCACACGTGGGTTACATTTGCTAAACCAAAAAATGAGGAGACATGAGAATGGAATTGTGAAATAATAACCTGCAATTCCCTTGCAATTATTGATTTGGTTAATAAAGCTCTAACTGCAGCACATTGTAATGAAAGAGGATCCTTATTTCCAGGTTGTGTGAATTATAATGCAGTAGAGCTTTTTTATGACTTTGCAAGACATGATTGTCATAGTCATGAAAACTATATTAAAGATATCATGGCTACCAGGGGCTTTGTAAAATGTAATACTATATATCTCCATGAGCTACAATTCCTATAACACTCAGGGAGCCCTAGGCTGAGTGAGCATAATGGGAATTGTAATTCAGCATCAGACCAAGAGACACAATTTGTTCCACAAGGCTAACCTAGTACAGTATAAACCTATTTCATAATGCAGGGAACTATGCTTGCACATCTCACCTGGATACATCGGTCTACCATACTCTGTGTCAAGCTCTCTGTCTTCTTCTTTATTTTGCTTATCCTGGAATGTGAAACAGAAATAGTACACTTATCTTTGCCTTACCACCTTGATTATAATAATGTGTATAATTCTTGATTATACTATTCTAAAACCCCCCCCACAAATGTCTACCCATACTTCAACACAAACCATTCTGTCACTATATACCTGTTCAGAGCAATATATATTTCTAATGACAGAAAGGTCAACAGGTAATTAAACCTGATTAACTGGCTGCTCCAACCAAAAACTGTTGTTTTTTTAATAAAAACTTACCTCGGCCCTGAGTTCTCCAAGTAACCATATCCACCTCTAGTGACATCATTACTCCTCATTGGTGAGGAAGGGATGTTCCAATGGACAGGCTGATGGGAAAGCTTGGGTGGTACAGGGGGAGGAGAGACGTCTGCCATTGGTAGTCTGCCACAAGCATGCAGACGACATACATCAGTTATGCACAGAATCAACATTAGCCAGCCATGAATTCTTGTTCCTGCTTGCTAATGAAGCTGCCAGAAGTGGATGTAGACCTTTGGAACCATAGAGCATTTTCTCTGCATATACAGGCTCCAAGCACAATGACCACTTCAAATCAATGAAATGGTCATGTTCTTGAAATAACCCTTTAGACAGAAATGTTTTTTAAAAGAAGAAATAAAAAATCTCCTTCACGCTCCAGGTGTGCATTTCCATACATTTCTTTTTACATACAAAAACCAAACCCTAAGATTGTCAAATTCATAATCTGGGAATGTAAGCAATGTAAATGCTTTGGCATACCAACTGTTGCAGAGAAAAATATTCACGATGCTCAGCAAGTCATTTATTCTTTTAGGCTAGCTTTTCTCCTCAACCTGTAGCCATGCTATTACAAGTAATACTTAAGAGTTTTAAGAGGCAAAATGAGCAAACATATTTACCCTGCAATGTATTATACACAGTGAATATGTACAATAAATATATAAACAAACTTGCATTACAGAAAGAATCCTTGATTTTAGAACATCATGTAATGAATATTTGTGATAAATACTGCATAAAGGAAAGATCACAGACATAATTTAAAAGCTGTATTATTACCAAAATAAACCCTCTTCACTATTCATAATACCTTCCATCAGGGGTCCAGCAAGGGTAAAAAAAAAATATTAAGGGCTTGATGTCAAACCAAAATTTTTGGCCTCCTCCCACAAAAACACCATCCTTGCCCCCTCCCAAACATCACCCCTCTACGTCTATAAAATACTCCTGTTAACACATTTACAGTTACTTACAGAAAAAAGAACTGTCAGGAAACACAACGGAGACATTTTGCATGAATGGTTGCAGAAAGCTGTAGCATGGAAATTAAAAAGACATGGTAAACCTCAACTCATCCTTACCGCAAGTTATCATCAGCCCCTCCCACAATAACAAGACTGTTATCAGCTCTGAGCTTCTCTCGAAAATCTTCCATTGCTTCAGGATGGCACAGAAGGGAATTCTGGCCAATCACAAAGAGTACTGGAGTCTTCATATCAAGTAGAGGATCATCCACATCCTAAACAGGACAAAATTGAAGTCAAGAAAAACAATGAACCTTAAATCAAGTAATTATTTATGTTCAAATGGTCCTACAACCATTCTCCAATTAGTAAGAGTTTTATGTGGACAAACAAAGAGACACTTCAGTGTAGATTTACAAATGTACATTTTATGTCTTACAGACAATTTATGAAACGACTGTGAAAATCAAGTTCCGTGCTGTTTTGAATGGAAGGGTTGTGTGCCTTTACCATACATCTCTTTGGATGCATTCTCACAAGTGTGTGGAAACCAAAAGGTGCTTCAGTTCACTTGAAGTTTTCTCATTCATCTTTCCTTACTCCAAATGATGAGATGACATGAGAAAATCTACTTGCTTATGTACACTAAGGTACACCGTCCCAAAGAAAACACTAGGAGAGCTGAAAATGTTCTAGCCGTGACTGCAAACACGACCTTCCACCTAACTACTTGGCGTGTGCCTTTAACCACCCCAGGGTCTACAAAAGTTTATCAGGATGGACACTGTTAATCACCCCCAAAATCCGTGGCCTCCACCTTCTTAACTGCTGTAAAAATGTCTAGCAAAATGCAGAATCCTTCTCTAAATCACTCATGCAAAGGGGAGAATCCGGTAGGTGTCATTGATATTACTCATCTGAAAACTACATTGAACAGCAGCATTTCTTACTAGATGGCAGAAATAGACCTGTATCTACTCTTTCCAATAACACTACAATGCACAGAAATATCCTATAATACATAGTAGCTGCACAAGACAAACACCCCAGCAAGGCAAACTATTACAGGAAATCTCCAACCCCCCCCCCCAAATATAAAAAAAATATAAATTAGATATAGACAGCTCAATGGGAAATCATTATAAGGAAGCAGGTGCTATTGGCAATCGACTACCTCTTGAGTTTAGCATCACTGAGCTAAACAAACCAGGGAGTGACAGGACAGGTTGTCTGTTTGAAAGTCGGGAATGGGGGTGGGGGAGGTTCCCCGAAAATGACAACACAGTCTTCACACATGCGGTAAAAATAATAATAGCAAAGAGTATTAGGGCAGCATTAGTGATTCCTGTCGTATTATGGAGGAGGTTCAACCATTGTCCCCTGCTATCACTTATATTGGAATTCTAACACCCTTCCCATGAAGAACAATTTTACTAAATTAGAAACTTATTTTGCAAATTATTGAAATATGTCCCAGATTAAACCACTTTCAAATGTATGCAAGGACTAAAGGCAAACAAATTGACCAGCAAATAAACAACATTTATGGAACCATTAAATTATGAAAATTTGAAACTACTATCACTGCCTAATAAAATGTATTATGGCTTTCAGATTATTACTTTACTAGACAAGAATGTATGTGTAGGCACGGTACCCAATGGGCACTTAAAGCAGATTAGGCAAAGAGATTGTCATATAACTCACTCCTCGTGGTCCGTCCATAGTGAGCAAAGGAAATCCAAGGCAGACAACTGCAGTCACATATTCCATCAAAGACACCTGACAGATATTAACAGAGAGGTAGCATTAATTATAAATGTTTTATGCTGTGTCTCATCACACTAACTAGTATCAAAACAACAGGGTGAAAGTATTATATACTTTATAATGTCATATGTTTGTTTAGAAGAGCAGACGGGGGGAGACAAGCAGACAATGCAGATAAACACTGGCCAGCATCTCAAGCACATTGAATAAGGGATCAGGTACAGTCCTGATGCAGACTAGACCAGGAACAATCCAGGACATATAGAAGTATGCCCAGAACTCTGACATACCTTTCCATTTTTGGCCTAGGGATGGGTAGCTGAAAGCTGCATGAAAGCATTTAGGGCTAGTACTATGAATCTCCTTCAGTATGCAAACATTGATTGCTATTTAAATACTGATGCCAGGCTCAGCAAGTTTGTTAATATAGTTCAATATGATATGCAATAATTGTTTAGGCACTTACATGGCAGGCAACCAATGCCCCTGTATTCCACCCAATGAGGATAACTGGTTTGTGTGGGAAGTGACTGTGAATCTGAAGAAGCAAACAAATAGGGAAAATATAAGAATTCACAAACTGGAATAAGTCTACGTAATGATTTGCGGTTAAAATATAACTCTGTGGAAGAAATACCTCAAGGACTTTTCCCCGCAATGCACTAATCATGTTTTCCAGGCACTGCAATGAAGACACCCCACTGCCACTATTCAGCAACTGAGTGCCAACTGGAATGACCTTTTGGATTAAAAATAGTGAAAGAATTGGCAGGTTACAATAAGGATACACATATTTATGTGAAATATCACACTCAAACTGAGAACCATGTGGTACACGGGTGAGAAAGAGAACAAATAAAAAGTGCCCCAACCTAAAACCGCCTACTTACGATTTTTTAGATGATGTTACAAGTTAAAGGACCACTATAGTGCCAGGAAAACATACTCGTTTTCCTGGCACTATAGTGCCCTGAGGGTGCCCCCACCCTCAGGGACCCCCTCCCGCCGGTGTGGATAGCAAGGAGGGGTTAAACTTACCTTTTTTCCAGCGCCGGGCAGGGAGCTCTCCTCCTCCTCTCCGCCTCCGATCCTCCTCTTCGGCTGAATGCACATGCGCGGCAGGAGCTGCGGGCGCATTCAGCCAGTCTCATAGGAAAGCATTAATGATTTTCACAGTGAGAAGCACGCAAACGCCTCTAGCGGCTGTCAATGAGACAGCCACTAGAGGCTTTAGAGGCTTGATTAACCCATTTATAAACATAGCAGTTTCTCTGAAACTGCTATGTTTATAAAAAAAAAAGGGTTAATCCTAGGGTTAATCCTAGAGGGACCTGGCACCCAGACCACTTCATTAAGCTGAAGTGGTCTGGGTGCCTAAAGTGGTCCTTTAAGAATAGAAAAAAAGACAAACAGGTTTCATACCAGACCGGGAAGCCAGGGACAGCACCTTAAGGGCGTTCGCCATACAAGGTCTGGCCCTCAAAGAGAAAACTGACCTCATAATGCTTTCCACAGACGCAGAAAAAACATTTGACCGGGTAACGTGGAGCTTCATGATGGCAACGCTAAACAGGATTGGCCTGGGAAGGGGAATGATCACCTGGATCGAGGCGTTGTACACTGATCCCAGTGCAAGGGTACGGGTTAATGGAGCACTCACTGCCTCAACCACGACAAGATATGTCTCCCCAAAGCGTGGGGAGGCCTAGCACTGCCAGACTTCCGTAAATACTACCAAGCAACGGTGCTCCAGAGGATCCGTGAATGGCATGCGGCACCGGCTAACAAACTATGGGCAGCCCTGGATAGGGAAAGCACGAACAAGGCCCTCCACACGTACATATGGCAGGGCACAGCCGACGCCGCATGAAAGCTAGGCAGCGAATCACCCATCGTGTAGACGCTGAAGTCGTGGACAACCATGAGAAGGAACCAGCATATATCGCCCCAACCGAGACCCCTGATCCCGATAACATTCAACTGTGCGCTAGGCGGGGGACTGCACCCACCTAGCTCGCCGCACTGATCAGAATACCTCTACATACTAAGCGAAAGCGAACTCGCCTGATAAAGACTAGAGGAGAAACTAGGGATGAGGGCCTGATGCAGACAGCACCCCTGTTGTGCAGGATTAAACATAAAACATGCCCTGACACTTACGTTACGGAACGCAACAAGACACACAGACCATAATCACGAACGGACAGCCCAAGCTTTGTTTTTTTAACGGACACAAAAAGAGTAGCACTAAGCGCACAAGTAACCAGTTGGGGAACATGAAGCCAGCTCTAGCGGCGAACCCAGAACAAAAACACCAATCGGATGAATCCCGGAAGCCACATGCGCTATGCATAAGCCTACAGAACTAGTCTGTAGTGACAACTCCAACACCGACCTCATTACACACTACGACTCATGCGAAGTGTCCGGTATTTGTGAATATGTCTATTGATGTAGGAATGAAGCTGAAAATTGAAAATACACATATGCATTCTTACTACTAACCCTCCCATCCCCTCTTGATCCTTGTAACATATTCTACACACTTAATAGAGGGAGCACCACAAGGGACCTGTGTGTCCATCAACATTGGGCGCCTGCGAGCTCAGATAACAATGTATATCACCTGTGTTTAACTTTTGACTAGACTTTTTACTTGTTATTGAATTACAAAAAATATATATATATATTTTTTTTTTCTGGGGATCTGCGAATCTCACGGATGTATAAAAACTGCTTAAACAAATAAAACTCTGATTTAGAAAAAAAAAAAAAATAGAAAAAAAAGTATGACTACTTGGGATAAGGAGTCTATAGTCAATGTGAAAACTAAAGAGGATGATTTGTTGTGGCCTATTTCCTTTTTTCCAAACTGACTATATTGCAAGGTGTGCTAGAATACTCTCCAGCATCCCAACAGAATGTCTGACTGTAGATACCATTTTCAGACATTTCGATTTAAAAAATACCAAAGTATTGTAGAGAGTATATATTCCAACAAACATTACCAAAAATAATTATTTTCATATATAGTAAATGAATGTCACATACCTTGGCCAAACAGGAGAGCTGAGACTGCCAAAATCGGTGCCTTCTTGATGTAGGGAATACAGAGCTGGTTGGTCCAGAGGGAGCAATGAGGATAAGGGGTGAGCCAGGAAGCTTGTTCTAGATAAAGGGAGATAGAATGGACCACACTATGTACCACTAAAACAAATCAACTGATCAGTTTGCTATATAAGTCTATGCAGAACTCTTCTTACCGGTTTGTTATGTGATAAGACTCCAACTGCTGGGTCCCATGGCCTCTTGAGGAGCAAGGAAAGGGCTTCTGCACTTGCTCCTCCTGCTCTGACGGTGGAGGTGAGCAACATTCGGTCTATAAGACCTGGGATCTGAAAGGATAGTTTACATTTAAGAAGTCATCGCTCTGATACTCTTCATATGTTCATCTGTCAAATGCATTTCCAAATAAAAAAAGGAAAAATATAAATGCAATATATAGTATTTTAGTCCAGGTGCTATTTATTCTTTATTTTCTGTTCTCATAATCAAACATCAAATATGCACAAATATAAACCAGGGACATACACTGCAAAGTGTCTTTTTTGAAGGATCAGAGAGAGCTTGTTATTGAACTCTTGAATTGATGTCTGCAAAACGGATTTGCAAGTACGTCTTATAACATGAACAGCATTACCTTTCCTTTAAGAGTCTGCAAAGCATCCAAATATGCAGCAAGCAATGGAAGACTGAGTGTCTCCACTAAAGTTCCATGTAACCATTGGACCAGCTTTGTGTCCCAGCTCACTGAAGCAAGAGCCTGGCGTACACGTCGTGCACACTTATCCACTGCAATCCTTCGTAACACTGGTTCATTGGAGGCCTCATGAGACAAAGCAATAATCAGTTAAATAAACATGACACTGTAAGCAATGTGTTCATTAATGTATTTTTTAGAATTTCATGCTTTTCTTGAAAATGGTTAGAAGTTTTATTGTGTCACACCTGGCTTGTCTCAAAATATTAAAAATAGCGCAGTCCCGATTACAAGAAACCGTATAAAATAAAAAGACATTAAAGGTAGATTTTTCTTTATATGCATAAAAAAAACTGTAGCAGTTGTAGTGTATATATTATATACCCCTGCAGTCTCACTGATCAACTGTCTACCATTTAAGAGTTAAATCACTTTTGTTTCTGTGTATGCAGCCCGAACCACACCTCCCCTGGCTGTGACTCACAGACTGCATGAAAAAAATAGTTTGATTTTCAATTAGATGTTAATTTAAAGGGACACTATAGTCACCAAAACAACTTTAGCTTAGTGAAGCAGTTTGGTTGTATAAATCATGCCCCTGCAGTCTCACTGCTCGATTCTCTGCCATTTAGGAGTTATATCACTCTGTTAATGCAGCTGGTGACTATAGAGTCCCTTTAAGTTTTTATCTCCTGCTCTGTAAATTGAACTTTAATCACACACAGGAGTATCCTGCAGGGCTTAGGAGGCCATTACGAAAGCAGGAGTTAAGAAATTCTAGATTAAACAGAATGTGCAATACAGGAACCTAGAATATCTACGTTAATTTTCAGGAAGTGTTTAGGAAGGATGTGCGAGTCACTTGCATGGACGTGTGACTAGAATTATATAAACAAAGTGACTTCTAAATGGCAGAGAATTAAGCAGTGAGAATGATCTATAAACCAAAACTGCTTTATTAAGCTAAAGTTGTTTTGGTGCCTACAATGTCCATTTAAAGGATTAGTCCATCCACAATTACATCACTGCAAATATTATGATGCAGAGGCTAATCTGTAACCATTGTCCCTGCTCGGAGACTTAAAACTGCAGTTATTTGTAAAATAAATAAATTAATTAAAAAAACAAACAAAAACAAACCCACAGCAAATATTAATTGGTCAACCAAGCATGACACAAAAGAATATGTTTTACCTACTAACTAGTTATTTTTATTAAAATGTAAAAACTCACCCCATCATTAGCAAGTCGAGCAAGCCGATCACATTGAAGAGCTTTCAGGATCTTGTTGAAAAGTTTGTTCTGAGAAGGACTCCATCCAGACCTGGAAGAACGAGTTATCACAAACTGGAATTAAACTGTCATTTGTTCTGGCAAGAACTCTATCCACACCTGAAGATAAGAGATGTTGGTGTCTGGCATTGAAGTGGCATTATTGGTACGCATTGTATTAAAGAGTACAATTACATGGCACACACAACTTATGAAATCTTTTTTTTTTTATATTTCTTTATTTTTATTATATGAAAGTTTTAACATATTCATGTGAGGTACCCCAAAGGCAATCCTCCAGCGCATTAAGACAACCAGACACAGAGATAAATGTTAAAAACACAACAAAAATTAAACAAGCAAACAGAAAAAAACCCCCATCAATATAAGTGCTAAAAGCATAGATGAGCTGGCAATATATTGTAATATAGGCACTGTGTAAAATTAAACACCGAAAGTTTCAACATAAAGTACAGTGTTTCCATTGAAAACCATCGTACACACGATGTATATTTCAATCACGCTACATTTGTCCACTGCCAATCGCTATCAGAAGGAATTCACACCCAAAATTTCCATGGTATAGCTGTCACATTGATAAACATACAAATAAATAAATAAATAAAATAATAATAAAAAAAAACAAACAAAAAAAATAATAATAATAAAAAAAAATTATAATACGAATAAATTACATTCTCTGAGACTCGATATGGGGGGGAACCACAATCTGTTATCATATATTCTGTCTATTTGTCCAGGGTAACCATAGTTTGGCCACATCTCTAGTGCCAAAAAAGGGGTTTGATTCCATCCTGTACTGATAATCTATTTGCTCCATAATATTGTGCCATATTAATGGGATAGAAGATTTCCAAGCCCTAGCTATACATATGTTAATGGCAAAAAATATATGGGTCAAAAGATATTTTTTATATTTATCTTGCGAAGGGAAACCAATGTTAAAAGAAATTAGCCCTCAACCTTTTCTCTTTATCTCCTTAAAAATAGAATTAATAAGGCCAAGCATTTGAATTTTTATATTATTAAGACCCTGACACTCCCACCATATATGATAAATAGTGCCCTCCTCATTTCCACATCTCCAACAATTCTTAGAATGTACAGATGATATTTTATATAGTCTAGCCGGTACCATATACCACCTATATATTATCTTTAAATGTGTTTCATAGAGAGAGATGCTATGTATACAGCGCTTAACTAGGAGTGTAGCTTTGGTCCATTCCAGAAGTGGAAAGGATTCCCCAATATCTTGTTCCCATTTAACAAAAGAGGTAGAATGAGAGTCTTGTTCCATTGATTCTAGCAATTTAATAAATCTAGAAATCCCTCCCTTCTTTTTATATAATACAATAAGGGGATTAACATTGTGGTCCTTAAGTATAGTCCGAGATAGTAAAAAATTCTTAATCCTTAGATATTGAAAAAGATCTCTAGGGGAAAGATTATACTTTTCTTGCAATTGTATAAATGGGATGGGTTTAAATCCATCCCATAAATCCGAGATCTTCACTAGGCCTAGGTGTGTCCAAGATTGAACATTTATATTATCCATTATGTGTTGTAGGACCACTAATGGAACCCTATATAATAATTTATCTTCTAACTTCAATTTTTTATTTAGGATTTTGGAGGTATTGATCATATCTATCAATATACGGTTCGAAAAATACTTGGTATCCAGTTCACCCAAATTCAACATACCCATCCAAAAAAGAATGAACAATTTATATCTAGGGCTATCCTCCTGTTCTAGAGTAAGCCATGATTTATATCCCTGTTCCTTGTCTAGCCACTGTAGAAGATGAGTCGCCATATATGCTTCATGGATTTTATCAACATCTGGAAATGCTATTCCACCCTTCTGATAGCTCCTTCGAAGAGTGTCAAAAGCTATCCTAGGTGGTTTATTTGCCCAAATACATTTGGAAATCAGAGTTTGAAAACTGTTAAGAATACCTTTCCCCAGTCTATAAGGAATCGCCCTAAGATAGTATCAGAAATGCCTTGATCATATTTAATCTTCCTATCCATGAGGACTCAATCTTCCTCCATTTGTCTACCAGTTGTTGCAGATCTCTTAATAATTTATCATAGTTTGTTTGTATCATCCTCTCTATATCAAAGGATATTTTAATCCCCAAATAGCCAATAGTATCTTTTGCCCATAAGAGTTGGAAATGTGCAGTCAGAAGATTTTTCTGAGCCTCAGGTAAAAAAAGAGGCTAAAATTTGTTTTTTTTTCATATTGACCTTATAGTTGGAGAAACTACTATAGATGGATATAGCATCCAATACTGATGGAATTGAAACCATCGGATCCGTCAGGATAAGGAGGACATCGTCTGCGAAAAGGGAAACCTTGGTTTCCCCATTGACAGACTTGACCCCCTTTACATTAGTATCCTGTCTGATCAAGGTGGCCAAAGGTTCAATTGTAAGAATATATAACAGGGGAGCCAAAGGGCAACCCTGTCTAGTACCATTTTTGACCTCAAAATGGTCAGACTCAACAAAAGGGTTAATTATTTTAGCTGTAGAACTCCTATATAACAACATAGTTTTATGTCTAAACTGACCCTCTAAGCCAAATTGGCCCATGACAGAGTCCAGGAATCTCCAACTGACTCTGACAAAGGCCTTCTCAGCATCGAGGGCCATAATAACAGATCCCCATTTATGCTCATTTATTCTATGTATTAAGTTAAATATCCTACGTGTATTATCTGTAGTACCTCTCCCTCGCACAAATCCAGACTGATCAACGTCAATCAGTTCTCCAATTACCTCTTTAAGTCGATTGGACAATATTTGAGAGAATATCTTTATATCTAAATTAATGAGAGATATAGGTCTATAGTTAGTAATAAGTGTTGGGGCTTTCCCTACTTTGGGTTTAGGAATGATTGAAGCCAATAACATCTCATTAGGGAAGGGGGTATCAGTGGACGCCTTCGTAAACATCTCTAAAAGGATAGGGGAAATGAGTCTAGAAAAAGTTTTATAGAACATTGTTGAAAAGCCATCTGGGCCTGGAGCCTTATTCAATTTTAACTTATCTATTGCTTCTGTTACTTCTGATAATAAGAATGGGGCATTCAGCATTTCCAACTTCCTTTGGTTAATTTTTGGTAATTTAAGGTTACTCAAAAATGTATCCATTTCTTCTCTACTCTTCCCTACCTCCTGTAGGTTATATAAGGATTTGTAAAATTCCGCAAATGCCTTTACAATATCATTTGGTGACACTAAATGTTTATCACCTAAGACAATTTTTTTTATAGATTTATCTTTGAGGTTATTTTTAATTTTATTAGAAAGGTCTTTATTTATTTTGTTATGGTACCATCGTTGTTTAAGGAATAGTATATTTTTATTGACCATATCATAAATTATATCTTTGACAGTTTCCCTTAATTTAGCTATTTCTTCAATTAAGTCTTTATTCACCATATTTTTATTTAGACGTTCCTTATTTGCCAATTTTATTCTTAACTCTTGCAGAGATTCTTCCTTTTAGATTCAGAGCCAAGTTTAATCAATAATCCCCTTATATAGCTTTGAAGGGTGCATCATACCATTACCGTAGAAACTTCCCCATTATCATTGGTAATCAAAAAGTTTTCAATTTCAGATGACAAAAAAATCAATGTTGCACTCTGATTTCAAGAGGCTTTCGTTAAGTCTCCACCTTGTCCTTGGTCTAAGACCACCTTTTAACTTAACCTTAATGAATACTGGTGCATGATCTGATACAACTATGGATCCAATATTGGATTTAATAATAGAACTTAAAAACCCAGCTTTCACCAAAAACATATCTATTCGAGAATAGGTCTGATGGACATGTGAAAAAAAAGTGTAATCTCTCTCACTAGGATTAAAAGTCCTCCAACAGTCAAATAGAGAATTCCTATCTAGAAATTTAGAAAAATCAGAAACATAGGTATTTACAGATTTATAATCTCTAACATTTTTATGGCTTTTATCCCGTGCTGGGTCCAATACACAATTAAAGTCTCCCCCAATTATGATGTTACCACATGCTAATTCATCAACCTTTTCCATAGTTTTATCCAAAAAGTCCCCTGGGCACGAATTTGGTGCATAAATATTAACCAAAGTATATATAATACCATTAATTTTTGCGATGAGTATCACATATCTTCCCATTGGATCCCCAGTTAGATGTATCATTTCAAAATTAATTCTGCTAGAGATTATGATAGCAGTGCCTTTTTTTTTATTCCCCTCCATATTAGAAGAAAATATCAACGGGAATTTCTTAAACTTCCAGAGTCTCTCTGGGGGATTAATCCAGTGTGTCTCCTGAATAAAAGCAATATCAATATCATTTCCATTTAGAAATTTATAGACCGCTCCCCTTTTCTGTGGTGAATTCAAACCCTGGACATTCCATGATATCACATTAAGTGCCATCATAACACCTATTGTCCTGATTACACCCCAAATCGAGTCTCAGAAAAGTAAAAAAGAAAAAACAGAAACAAAAAAAAGAATACACATTTACATTATAAAGTACATAAAACAAAAAATAATTCAAGAGGGGAAACAAACCGCCTCTTGGTAATCCAGTGGGGAGACGTATATACACACACACATATATGTATATATATATATATATACATACACACACACATACATACATATATATATGAAGCCCCCTGAACAAGACCTGCCTATAATTGCAGGAATAGAGACCCTAGCGAGAGGAGGAAGGCCTCCAAACTCTTCAGAAACCAAATGGCATTCCAAATATCTAGCCCAAAATCGGTCAAATGGCAATCCACAATGCTGTCAACTTTGACTAGAATATATGACCACACTAGCTCCTAAAGCCATAACCCAATAAATTACTAATCTGACACTACTTGATGTATTTTGCAGCTATCCATTATAATAGTACTAATCTCCCTCTCCTCTCCCTTCCCTCAGTCATTATAATTCCAAGATATAATATGAAATATGGAAAGTATCCCAGGAAAGAAGCAAAATAAGGAGACCTGTGTACTTATATCTACCTGAACCGGACCTACCTATAATTGCAGAAATAAATGAAAAGAAAAAAAATTCTCCAGACCTCATCAGAGACCAAACAGTATTCCAAATATCCGACCTTTATTTAACACTATAGCCTTCAATAGATCAGTTAGTTTGTCTAGGATATTGGATCGTGTTGGTTTAAAAAAAACATATTACAATAAATTGCTATTCTAGTTCTGTTCAACATATCTCTCCAGCTCTTAAATATGATAGTACAAGTCCTCCCTCTCCTTTCCCCTGCCTTAGCCATTCTATCTACATATTTCCTTGATAGATATATATATATATATATATATATACACACACACACACACACACATGGTCCGACTCCCCCTGTCTATTGTGATCTAAAACGGCTTTACCTCTTATATATTATCTTACTATTACCAAATCGCTTCACCTCCTTTACCCCTTTAAAACCCACATAATAACCACAGTTACATCATAAGTGAATAGACCCATACTATGAAGTTGTACTACCACTCGTGTATAAATAACTTACTTCCATTCCTATTAATGCTGAATAATATCGAATCGTAATTATTGTGACCAAAGCTTATGAAATCTTAACTGATTTTTTTTTTTCCATTGGGGAATATCTAAAAACAAATTGCAAATGCCCACATTGTCTGCAGCCTTTGCAAGCCCTCCTCTTTTTTTCCCCAATAAAGACTTTCTGTGGTTGTCCAATCACAGACTTCCCAATGCAGCTGAATAAGAAATCTTTGCAAGGCAGGTGCTCTGCCTTTTGAGTCTAGCTATACTGAGCTAAACAAACCAAGAATTAAAGGACCACTATAGTGCCAGGAAAACATACTCGTTTTCCTGGCACTATAGTGCCCCCGCCCTCAGGGTCCCACTCCCGTGGCGCTGAGGGGGGAGGAAGGGGTTAAACTTACCTCTTTCTCCAGCGTCGGGCGGGGAGCTCTCCTCCTCCGCTTCGGCTGAATGCGCATGCGCGGCAGGAGCTGTGTGCATTCAGCCAATCTCATAGGAAAGCATTTATAATGCTTTGCTATGAACGCTGGCATCTTCTCACTGTGATTTTCACAGTGAGAAGCACGCAAGCGCCTCTAGCGGCTGTCAAGAGACAGCCACTAGAGGCTGGATTAACCCATTTATAAACATAGCAGTTTCTCTGAAACTGCTATGTTTATAAAAAAAAAAAGGGTTAACCCTAGCTGTTCCTGGCACCCAGACCACTTCATTAGGCTGAAGTGGTCTGGGTGCCTATAGTGGTCCTTTAACAAAACCGGATGTCTGATTGACATCCAGGGAATGCAACAAGGTTAATTTATAAATGTGCCACTCTTCACACAAAGATTTTCAGCAAACCTAAGTGCTTTTGGAGTCTAGAGTGTAACTTTAAGCCTCCACTACTATGCTTTTACTAATATCACAAACTCGGGCTAAAAGAGTGAATAAAACAGACATTTTGCCAATGCTGTCAGAATCGTTACTAAACACACACAATAAAAAAGTGAGGCAATGGAGCTGGACATACCTTTAAAGTTGTAAAGTAGATGAATATGGTAGTTGAAAGACAGGGAGAAGGAGAGGCAATGGTTTTATTTGCTAAAAAGCATCAATTTCTTTTTAAAAAAATGTCAGTTTTCCTGCATTACTGACTAATAACTGCCATTTTCTCATAACTCCCACACGAACCACAGGCATTTTCTTTTTGTAATGCTCTAATGCTTACATAACACAATCAAGCAAAAACATCTAAACATATTTAGTAGTAATCTGTATCTGATGCCAGGATGGTCCTGTACAGCTTTTGTGTAAATCTAATAACATAACTAATAGTTACTTAAAAAAAAAAAGAAAAAAAAAAAAAGTATGGGCAAAACATCCTTAATTGGTGTTTGCATGTGTATGCTCAATTATCTTGGAATATAAAATGCAACAGAAATGTCACCAATTTATAAAAACATTGTGGATGGAGATTTTCTGATCATTCAGTACTTCTTACACACAGATATTTTAAATGACCCCAAGCTTACAGTGCACCGTCAAAGGCATCCCAATTCCAAACATGTTATATCCCCAGTATTTGTACCTCAGCTAGAAAGAGAGACTTGCTCAACCCTGGCAAGGTACCTCTTAGGTCTACCAACCATGCAAAAAAAGTCTAGCACATTAAAGTGATGAAGAGCAATAAGATTCACATGAACATGTTCTCAATACTTGGATTCCCCGGATTCTACATTTTGAATATGCCTCAGCTTTGGTTGTTTCTCATCTCTGTCCTATTCCTTTCCCTGCCTGTTCTTCTACTGTTTTTATAGAACCCTTAAAAATATGTTGAACAAGGTCATGCATCCCTTTAATAAAATATTGTAAAAACAAATAATTAATATACCACATTTGTGTGTTTTTCTAAGGTAGTCACCTTAGATATATTTACACTTCTCATTAGTGACACAACATCTAACTAGAAACCTAGCTTGCTTGGCATTTCATCACCTGTATAGCGCACTCACCTGTTGACATGGTCTTCCCAGTCATCGGGCGGTGGAGGTGCTTCTGTGTCTGTCCTCACAAAGATTACATGACGCTCACATTCGTTCATCACACTTCGTGCCTTCTGATTGTCATATAATGGCATAGGAGTGGGGTTGATGGTCTCAACATCGATAGGCACATCTGTTTCTCTGAAAAATTTTGAAACAGAGTAAACACAATAACAGCATTTTAATTTTATTTTGAAATAATATTTAATTGAAGCATTTTAAACGAAACGAAGTCTTGCCATATCACATTCAATCATAAAATAAGTGACATATTCTAAAAGAAGGTTTATGAGAAACGGAGGTCACGAACGAAAGTCTATAATATGGTTAAATGAACACTCCAGGAACCATAACCACAACACTACATTCTTAATCTCATGGTTTTTTTCTTAAAAAGATTGGCTGCGTCAGATGTAAAGTAAAGTCAAGTAAGTTTTTAGATATCTGTTAATACATCCAGTTGCAGTGACTGGAGAGAAATGGTAGATTGACTGTGATTAGACATCAGAGTAGAATTGTATACTTATCTGGGAAGTATTGCAATATATGTCAAGGTTAGCTTTTTATAGATCATATGTGCTAGTAACCTCCAATATTTATCTCCAGTTATATGGAAGTTCTAGTGCTCTTGAGTGCTCTGTGACACAAAAGATTACGTAGTTGAGGGAGCACACACCTCGACTGTCAACTCTTTCGGTAGTGGTGGGTCACAGTTAGATGAGTGTGTGGATACAAAGTTATATCGTGTCCATAAACCTCTGGACTTGGCCATCATAAGGTCTCATCAGCACCGAGTCTTTCAAGATGCATTTGTGTGCTTCCCAAATCAAAAAGGTTGAGACCTCAGGATAGTTATTCTCCGTGATGTATGATGTCATTCTCATGGTGGCTTACTGCAAAAATAATGGACCTTACAGAAGGGATTTACAGAGTCTCTAGTCAGTTGCCCTGAGTTTGTTTAGGTGGAATTTTCACAGAGTCTCCAGTCAGTTGCCCTGAGTTTGTTTAGGTAGAGGAGAAAGTCTTTGCCAAAAAAGGTATAGTCTGACCAATTCAATTTTCTGCTCAAGTCAAATAATAAGAGAGATAAAACAGTACATCTTAAAATAAATCAAGTCAAAAAAACCCCCCAAAAAACACAATGTATTACGCAAAATGTATCTAGCATATCGTACAAAGGTAAAAAACAACAATAACATAAGATACCGACAATAGTACCACAGAATAACACTCCGAACATCACCCGGTAAATATCTCAAACCAGCTCTAGATAGCATAAGCCAAATTTATGCCAACATCAAAATTAGCTGCCGACAAACGATATAGAAAAGAATGCCCCATTTACACTGGCAGTATACGAGGGGAAAGTGTAACACAAGGAAGAAATAATAGACCCCCTCCCCCCCCGTGGCACGGCTCGCCTTCCCACCCGTTCCAAACCCCCTCTTTATCCTTTAGTAACCCCCCATCCCTATTGTTGAGTTTGTTAGATGTTGATATAAGAAAACGTCACAGCATGTGAGAACTATATCAGAAGGCCATGAGTGCCTTATATACATATGGTAATATAGACACAATGTGACAAACAATGTTTAAATGCTGTAATGTTGTAACCACCAATGCATGGAATGTTCTTAACTGTACCAATGACATTATACCATAAGAATATCCAAACTGTACCATGTATTTTGCCACATGTATGAGAATAAAAATTACTTTAATAAAAAAAAATCAAGTCGGAGTTCAAAGTAAAAAAAAAAAGTATAGTTTTGTATGTCCAAACATATCTCACTCCATTAATAGGTCAGTTGGTAAGATTGGAGTAATTTTAATAGACATTCAACTTGCCAAATACAAAATAAATAAAAATCCCTGTTTAATAGATGTACCCTAAATTAAAATTTGCATGCATTTAAATATGCATTTTTTCATAGGGGGATATCTAAAAACAGCTTGCAAAACCTGTATTTCTCTTGTCTGAAGCTTTTTTAATCCCTCCCCTTCTTATCCTGCCCAGACTTTCTGTGGCTTTCCAATCACAGACTTTACAATGCAGCTCAATGAGAAGTCTTTGCAAGTGCTCTGGGCAACCCAACCTGGAAGTAACATTGACTGTTCTCTGCTTCAAAGCCAGGGGGTGGAACCAGGTAAATTTGTAAAAGTATAAATTTCCATAAAAAAATGTACTGATGCAAAAAAAAAAAAGGAGGGCACTCTTTACACAAAGCATTTCAGCAAGCTAAAATGCTTTAGAGGTCTGGGGTTTCCCTTTAATTATCATTAGGGTAATATTGAGAGGAGGACTCCCCTGTTGATGTAGTGTTCAAATCGACTGTCAGGATCAGACAACTTTCAATGAAGGCTTTAAAGGGACATGCATCACTTGACAATTATTTTTTTAAGCCATCAAGCAAACACTTTTAGACAAATATAAAAGCCACAACATAACTACTACACTAAGTTGTTTTATGTTGCTTAACCCCTTAAGGACCAAACTTCTGGAATAAAAGGGAATCATGACGTCACACATGCCATGTGTCCTTAAGGGGTTAAAGGGATCCTATAGTGCCAGAAAAACAAAACCGTTTTCCTGGCCCTATAGGGTTTATAGTTCCTCCCCTCCCCTTACATGAATCCAGCACCGATGACCCTCTGGGTCAAGCTCCGCCCACACTCCTCTGCCGATATCGGGGAGACCTAATGCGCATACATGGCAACGGCCGCACGTGCATTAGACCTCTCCATAGGAAAGCATTATTCAATGAAAAATGCTTTCCTATGGGGAAAATCTGTTGCTTGAGGTCTTCATGCAGAGCGTGGGGAAGTCCAGCATCAGATAACAGACTAGAAGTCTGTTTGGATTCCAGAAGCCCTCTAGTGGCTGTCTGGTAGACAGCCACAGAGAGCAGACTTAGAGCTGCAATGTAAAAGGGTCACAGCACCCAGACTACTTAAGTTAGCTGAAGTGGTCTGGGTGCCTACAGTGTCCCTTTAATATGACCTTATAAAAAATATGGACAAGTTTCCATCATATACATTAACAGCTCTATCATAATTCCATAAAAAAAAAAAGATAAAATGCAAACGGTGCAATGATGACGTTTAAACTAGCATTTAATTGTCATTTATACTCTGAATATTGCTATGCAGGACTTATGGGAAAGGTACATAGGAATCACATTTACTTGCTGCATTTAATAACAGCAAGTAAACCACCTTTCATGACCAGTCTATGAGGAATCAGCTAGGCAGTCAGAGAGGAAACTTTAAACTTTACCACATATGAGTTTACCAAGTTATCTGTGTTTTTATATTTGTGGGATAGAGAAGCAATACAGAGATTCAACAGTACTACATTCTGCTGTTTTGATATAGAAGATTAAGGAAGCATTGGACTTACAATGTACTTTCCTGCTGCCTCCGAGGTGTGATAAAGAGGGTGCGTGTTGGACGGGCATTGCTAGCATCTGGGTGAGCACTCCAAGGCTTAGCATAGCTGTGATCCAGGAATACTAGATCCAGCTCTCGTTCATGCACAGACAGCTGGAACAGCAGGGAGGTACCCATCCTGCGAGCTGAAGACTGCAAGTCTCGATCACCTCCTCTGTGTGACATTATGATCACTTCTGAAGGGAACGGCCCAAGGGCCGCAAAACTTCAAAACCTAATTTATAAAATAAAAAAAAGAGAAACTATAATATTTACAAAATAATACACTGATTTTACAGAGGTATACAAGGCACAAACATTCACTCTTAACATTTGAAATATTCTGTCTAATTTTATTTTACAGAATTCAAACAATTTTAATATTTTGGGATAAGCTTTTTAAACGGTGTAATATTTTTGGATAAACTTTTAAAATGTTTTTTTTTGTGTGCAAAAATATTTTAAATATAAAAATTATATCAAAAAACTATAAAACAATTAAAAAATTTTAATGTTTTTCTTAATTTTGAAAGTTCATCCAAAAATCTGAATCTCAAAAAGCTTATAAAAAAGTATATCCAACAATATTAAATTGATACCAAAATTCCTAGACTGGCTTGTCTGAAGATCAATTTAGCTCCTAAATATGTCTGACTCTCAGACTGTTTTCCAATTTGTCATAAAGCAGGTGAGTGGATGAACTGGTATACAGGAGAAAGGGCAACTCATCCTTTTGCACAGGGACAGTATAGTCATAAATGGAAACCCTTAATTAAAGACCAATTTTGGTCTATACAAGATGTGTTACTTTTAACCCCTTAAGGACACACGACATGTGTGACAAGTCATGATTCCCTTTTATTCCAGAAGTTTGGTCCTTAAGGGGTTAAGCAGCTCCAAATATTTTGAGCATTTCAAAAAGATAAAATCTTTATGTATAAAGACTGTATTGGAATGTCATTGTAATTCCAATAAAGTCAAAAGACAAAGTAGTAACAACTACTACCTTGACAAATAGCTGCTGCTGTCACATTTTACCATTTTCCACAGTCGTTGTGAGAATTTCTATGGAGACTCTTGTGGGATCCTCTAAAAACAGCAGTGTTGCACTGTTGCTCATGTGCGAGAATACAACATTTTGATGGGGGCTTCTGGTGGATGAAATATCAGGAGCACTGTCATCATCGAGGGTCTTTGCAAAATAAGCCAACATCCCAGTCTCCTGACTTTGTCACACGGTGGTGGCAGGCAAAGGTGACTTTAACTTTCGTGAACCTGCCCCCTGCATCATTCAGATGGTCCTCTTCTGCTCTTGGTGCTTCAGAGCCAGGAGTCGACATCACTGTTATACTCTCACGCAAGAAAACAACATGAAAGTCTATGTAGGATCCGCAGGATGCTCCATAGACGGGGCCAATTCCCAGTGACACTTCCAGACAGCGGTACCAGTGTGTCAGACGTAGGAAAATTACTGAGTCAGTGGATTTTCTGTACCACAGATACAACAGCTTTACTTATTGACGAAGCTATTCAAATGAAAATTAGCTTCATCATCCTTTTGCTGCAGAAATGTGTTTAGAATACTGTTATCCTGGCTTAGATCTCACCCAATATGTGGGAATCATGGCTGCTGTTCATACGTGGTATTTGAGACAGAGGGGTTGGTTACACTTGGCAAGTGGTCTACATTCAATTTGAAAAGGGGTGTCAGTGACGCTTGAATAGATAGGGCATTTCATACTGCTCCAGGTTATTTAGTGACCAGACTGTGATGATGGTAAAAAAGACTAAATTTGGTCCTTAACTGGCTAATATATAATGCGCACACAAATGTTTTGCACAAAGACACCCTAGCCTGTTATTTGCCACTGAGATACAAACTAGCTATTTTTCCTACAGACATATAACCGTCTAAAAGATATAAACAATAATAGTGTTCACCCTGAACACCAATACCCCGGTAAACTCCGAAAACCCTGATATATATAAAAACAAAGAAAGAAATGGTGTGGTGCAGTCAAGGTGAAATGAGAATATGGGTATATTACAATGTTTATACCTATTAACTTTCCATCTGGTGGTCCATGATTCACGTATACATGTCAAATCAATTCTTCCATATCTTTAAATCACTTAAAATCATAAAAAGAATGCAACATAGTATACGCCCTATAGCATATTGCAGGTACGTCTGAAACCGTTTCCAGAGACATATCTGCGATATTCTACAGGGCTTTTACTTCCCTGTGTTATGCCCTACTGACCTCTTTTCATGGTACCACGTTTTTGAGTTCAATTATCGTTCCTATTTTATTGGTGTTGTTGGTTTTATACTATGTTGTGTTCTTTTTGTGATTTTATACGATTAAAGATATGGAAGAATTGATTTGGCATGTATACGTGAATCCTGGACCACCAGATGGAAAGTTAATAGGTATAAACATTGTAATATACCTATATTCTCATATAACAGTCTAAAACAGGGGTGCCCAAAAGGTAGATCCCCAGATGTTTTAAAACTACAGCTTCCATAATGCTTGTCAATCTAAAGGCATTCTAATAGAATGTAAAGCATCATGGGAGTGTATTTCTGCAACATCTGGGGATCTACCTTTTGGTCACCACTAGTACGTGTATCATGTTAATTGCAAGAACCATTTGTGTTTATGGGAATTATTTATAATAATAAAATTAACTCTGAATTTTACTGTATCTTATTTTTTCTTCTTCCATTGTCTCATAGGTTCAAGCTGTGCTCTATATCTAAGCAAACACTTCAAATAAAAGTGTAACTGTCATGAGTATGTTAAGGTACGCTCTAAGAAAGAAACAAAAGTCCTAGCATTGTGCTAGGAAAAATGTTGACAAAACTATACATTTTTAACAATTTACCATTATGGTCCTTCACCTCATTTGCTAAACCATTCTCGCCAGAGTCCTTCATGCACTGAACGGAGTTTTGAGACAAAAGGACATGTCTACATGGTTCTCCCACAAAACAACAAAATTTCACGCTCAGTGTGATCTGTATCTACTATGATTTCATTGCACTTGATTTGGAATATAGGAACAGATTAACTAAATAACTCTGATACAATGAAACCAGCATGGCGTTCTAAATGAGATAGTTCTGCGGCATAAGGTAGGAAGTAGTTGCTTAATAATATTTAAAGCAATGACAGGTTCACTTAAAAAGCATTAGCTGTGAATGAGACAGTTTCCTCACTCTACAGGCTTTAAAAAAAGCAGGTAAATTTGATTTTTTTTTCACATTTACCTGCTTCTTCTTTCGTATGCTTTCCACATCCACTATATCTGGGAAACTGATCTAACCAATCAGTGTCCTATCCCTAAAAATGCTGAAAACGTGCGTAGGCATGATGGGCAGATGTAGACATCTGCAGGCTCAAGTGTTGGGTTTCTCTCTCCTGTTGCTGCATAATGATGCTCTGTTTCTATCATTAATGGATTGGTCTGAAATTGAGATGGATTGGTAAGGGAAGGTAGCTTAAGAAACTTCCCCAGCTGAGAGGCATCTCCAATAATGCAATCTGACAAAGATTATAGTATATTTTAAACATTTATTACATACTTTGCAAAGTTTCTCTTGCTTTATTTTGGTTTGTTTGCTGGTTTAAAAAAATAAATAAAAAAAAATTGATGTCAAGTGATACAGGCCCCTTTGACTGAATCCCAAAGGTTATGAACATATATACTTGTTCACATAAATAAAAATTAAGTTTAATTTAACAGAAAATTTAGAGTTATTGCTCTAGCACCACAGCTCTGTGGATGTTATACTGGTGAAACACCAGTCTATAGACATTTCTGTATTCCGCCCTTGCTGTGAAAGGATTGGCAGAATAACAACTCTATTTCATTATGCTGACTCCAGTGGCAATATGCTACAGGGCTTTTACTTCCCTGTAATTTTTGACATCATGGGCATGTATGCATGGACTAACAGTACCTTGTTCAGTAGCTCATTCACCCAAACATAACATTAAAATAGGTTTTCCTCATTCTTCAAATGAACACTATAAGGTATATTCCTGACCATATAGTGTTAAAACCACCATCTAGGCCTCTCCCCACCACCACACTCTTGCCTCCCTAAGTTTAATACAATCTTACTTGTATTTAAGACTGCAGCTGCTGCCTCTGACCTGACTGCTGACATCATCAGAAGTGGTGGTCTGAGTCAATCACAATGCTTTCACATAGGATTGGCTGATACTGTCAAGGAGGCAGATCACAGGCAGAGCCAGCACAAGTCAAGCATAGCCTTGGCCAATCAGCATCTCCTCATGGAGTTGAATTGAATCTATGCATCTATATTAGGAAAGTTCAGTGTCTGCATGCAAAGGGTGGAGACACTGAATGGCTGTACTGCTCATTGTGCAACAGTGCCCCAGGAAGCACATGTAGCAGCCATCTGAGGAGTAGCCAACTGATTTATCACAAAGCTGTAATGTAAACACTGCATTTTCTCTGAAAAGACAGTGTTTACTGCAAAAAGCCTGGAATGATTCTACTCACCAGAACAAATGCAACAAGCTATAGTTCTTCTGGTGACTACAGTATAGTGTCCCTTTAACAGCAGACAGCTGAATTATGCAGTGTATTATGTAGTAATGGATCCAGTCAAGCACAAACAGCAATGTTTGCCTTTTTAGGAACAAAATATAGAATGTGAAGGCACTAAAGAACCATTCAGCCCATCTAGTCTGCCCAATGTTTTAAATACTTTCATTAGTCCCTGGCCTTATCTTATAGTTAGGATAGCCTTATGCATATTACACGCATGCTTATAACTTGTTTTAGACTCATAGAAGACGGATACAAAATAGCAAACAGAACATTGAAATTTATTGCTGCTCTTTTTTTTCTGTAGTGTTAATTTTTGGACATTCGCTAACATAATTTATTCCTTTATTGATACACTTCTACCGTCACCACAAAGCAGCGAGGCCTGAACCTTATAATACTGACTTACTGATACATCAATCCTAATCACAACACAGTAGTCCTTTAATTAAATGCTCATTCTCCAATCATCAATACTGAGGATAACCAGTGTCCTCATTCCTTCTGATATTAATAGTGACTGCAATCACGGGGTATGTAGGACAGAGACTGACACACACACAGTATTATGCAATGCAACCCCCACCTCGGACCGTGAGCACACCAGCTACCCTGCACTACATATCCCATAATGCCCAGCGCACACAGCCCTAGTCAGTAAATACCGCCTAGCAACCCGCTCCCCGCTTTCTATCAACGCACAACGTGCCGTAACTCCCTCCCCCTCCCCTCTCATAGCGTTAAAGGTTCTCCTCCAGCCGTGTAACGGAGTGAGAGTGCGCTGCGTACCCCGCGTTACACACTGCCCGCCATCTCACCGCTCAGGCCGTGGCTCGGCAATCCTCTCCCGCTGGCTTGGGCCTGGCGCACGTTGCGTGCGCGCTCTCGTGCAGCGTGGAGAAGGAGCGCAGCGCGCGCTAGTCGTTGAGATTTGAATGTGGAGCGAGCTTAGTTGCGGTAGCGGTAGCGGCGGCGACGGGGGTTGCCAGGGGTGGGTCGGGTATAGATCACACCGGGAGACTGTATTACAGCGAGAACACTACCTGTGAGGACAGACAGACAGACAGTCAGTCACTGCTCCATTACTAGAGAGCTGTTCTGTGCACGGTGTGACTCCTTTCTCTGTCAGGGTCTAGTATGAGCTGGTAAGATGAAGTTCATTATACTGGGTTATTCTACCAAGCAGGGACATGTTGCCTTAGCTCAGGGTGTCAATCAGTAAATAGTGTCCCATCGAACAGCATAGGCTTTATTTTATTGTCCTTTTTTTTTTTTTTTCTTTCAGTAGCTGAACTGAAAGCATAGCTGACAGAGAATTTTTCCACTTCAGCTATTTTGAATTTGAAATTCACTTTGCATTCTTACTTTAGTGAATAACCCTATAAGTATTCAATTGTTCTCAAGGGAACATTCATACTCCAATAATAGGTTCAGCTCAGTTGTTTTGGTAGCAGTGTCGAACAGGCACCATCTTAGCTTCGACTATTACACCGTTACACTGTCAAAGGGACACTCCAGGCACCCAGACCACTGCTGCCCATTGGAGTGGTCTGGGTGCCAACTCCCACTACCCTTAACCCTGCAACAGTAAATATTGCAGTTTTCATAAAATACAATATTTACCTTGCAGGGTTAGCTCCTCCTCTAGTGGTTGTCTACTAGACAGCCACTAGAGGGCACCTGCGGGTTTATAGCACACATTTTGTGTGCTATAGCGTCACTGTACGTCCGCATCGTTGAAATCCCCATAGGAAAGCTTTGAAAGCATTTTTCAATGCTTTCCTATGGGGAGGTCTAATGTGCGTGCACAGCATTGCTGCGCGTGCGCATTAGGTCTCCCCCCGGCGGCCACGCATGCACAATAGGTCTCCCTTGGCGGGGGAGGAGCATGGGTGGACCCTGAACCAGCGTTGAGGGACATCGGCGCTGGATACAGATAAGTCACTGAAGGGGTTTTAACCCCTTCAGCAACTTGGGATGGGGGGTGGGAGGGAGAGGGGACTGTTTTCCTGGCACTGGAGAGTCCCTTTTAACTGTTTAAAGGAGCACTCCACACCCATAGAGCATTTAGCTTGCTGAATAGCTACGTCGATGTGGAGTATCCCTTTAGAATCCCCATTTATCAAGTGCCAATTTTTCATTGTGAAATTAGCACTTTTATATCTGTAAATAGAAATGCCTTCCCAGCTGTCAAACAGCTGAGGATATTCACTTCCTTTAGCTACACTGAGCTAACAGAAGTAGCAGAACACGTTCTAGTAGAGCGTGCCTGCCTTACAATATTGGCTGTAAGAACTGCCCAGGTGACAGGCAGGACAGGTAGCACTCCTCTCCTGCCTGTCAGTTCTTGCAACATCTGTCCCGTCTCCATCCCTGTGTCAGAGCCTCCTTCCTCCCCTGCTAAACTTGTAGTTGCCGATATGTGGGTAGAGGATATCTAGTTTCCTATACCGAGACTAACACAAAGTGTTCTCAGTTCCTATCACTCT
The DNA here is from genome assembly GCA_933207985.1 of Pelobates cultripes. NCBI lineage: Eukaryota > Metazoa > Chordata > Amphibia > Anura > Pelobatidae > Pelobates > Pelobates cultripes. The sequence continues at coordinate 44,623 of CAKOES020000024.1, forward strand.
GGGTAGAGGAAACTAAAGATCCTCTACCCACAGATCGGCAACTAAAGGTCAGCAGGGGAGGGGTTTAAGACACAAGGTAGGATTGGGGGGAGGGAAGACACCTGAAGTAGAATGGAGCAGAGGCTTCTCTGTGAGAAGTTTCTGATTGGACAAGTCCCTGGAAAGTGACTGAAGGTCACTTCCTGTGAAAAAGGGGAGGGCTTACAAAGGCTGCAGTCATAAGAACTGCAGCTTTTGCAAGCTGTTTTAGACTATATGCCCAATGAATACATACATAAAAATATACATGCATTTATTTATTGGTGGTATATCTACTAAATCTGTTCCCGAGTGTGGAGAGGTCCTTTAACCATGTAATTGTCTGATCCAGCTGCTAAAATAAGGTGTATGTATATAGCTAGAGAAACAGAGATGCTTGTGACAGACCACCAGGTCACCCAGTAATGGTAAATGACTCCCAACCAGCATCTCCCTCTAAAAGAGATCTTTACTTCAATTGCTCCTCTAGTCGGTGCCTCCCAGCCCAGTGGCCCCAAAAGGTTGCACAGGCACAACGCGCCTAATCGGGTGTGACCTCCAACTTCTCTGGAACTCCTGATTGGATCGTGGAATAGAAACTGTCTGTCAAAACTTTTGTTAAGGGTGCTTCCAGTCATCTATAAGAACGCAATTTGGAGGGGTGGAAGAAGAGTTGGTGAGGCATTTAACGGTACTCAGGACATGAGGGAGCTCCATGTACCCACTGAAAGAGAAATCAGGGGTTTTCCACCCTGCGATATGAAACTCTAAGCCGGATCGGAGGATGGGCAAAAAAAATCTTTTTTGACAGAGTGGATGCTGAGAAGATGGCTTTCCAGGGACAACATTTGTTTGGGGAATTGGGCGTGGGAACTTTTTTTTTTATTTATTTATTAATCAGCGCCAAGGTGTCTGGCAGTTAATTACATTTTCTGGTCAGGTACAGACACCTAGGCGCCAGGTATGTATTGTTCTCCTGGAGACCTTCTGTTGAGTAACCAGGTATAAAAGTGTGTAATTTTTCTCAATAAAAAGTTTTACTTCATCCTGTTGTGGAGACAGGCGCAGGCACCGAGTGTAGTGGTGTTGTGGAGACAGGCGCAGGCACCGAGTGTAGTGGTGTTGTGGAGACAGGCGCAGGCACCGAGTAGTGGTGTTGTGGAGACAGGCGCAGGCACCGAGTAGTGGTGTTGTGGAGACAGGCGCTGGCACCGAGTGTAGTGGTGTTGTGGAGACAGGCGCAGGCACCGAGTGTAGTGGTGTTGTGGAGACAGGCTCAGGCACCAAGTTTGTGAAACCAACCTATGACAAAAAGGACAAGGTGAGGCCTGATAGAAAGCAGTTGTTGTTGGGGGATTCTATCATAAGAGGTGTGGAGCTGGACGATAGTGGTCTTGTGAGATGTCATATTTTTAATGGCTTGCAAATCGGTTTCAGAGGTAAAGGAAGTTGTTTTTGCCGATGATATACGGCAGGTTGCTTCCACACTGTCATTCTCTGAAGTTCTGCTTGTGCATAACACTCAGAATGATGCGTACTAGGGACTTTAAAGGACCACTATGGTGCCAGGAAAACATACTCGTTTTCCTGGCACTATAGTTCCCTGAGGGGACCCCCTCCCGCCCGGCTCTGGAAGGGGGAAAGGGGTAAAAACTTACCTTTTTCCAACGCTGGGCGGGGAGCTCTCCTCCTTCTCTCCTCCCCGTCGGATGAATGCGCACGCGTGGCAAGAGCTGCGCGCGCATTCAGCCGGTCACATAGGAAAGCATTATCAATGCTTTCCTATGGACGCTGGCGTGCTCTCACTGTGAAAATCACAGTGAGAAGCACGCAAGCGCCTCTAGCGGCTGTCAATGAGACAGCCGCTAGAGGGAATGGGGGAAGGCTTAACCGAGTGTAGTGGTGTTGTGGAGACAGGCGCAGGCACCGAGTGTAGTGGTGTTGTGGAGACAGGCGCAGGCACCGAGTAGTGGTGTTGTGGAGACAGGCGCTGGCACCGAGTGTAGTGGTGTTGTGGAGACAGGCGCTGGCACCGAGTGTAGTGGTGTTGTGGAGACAGGCGCAGGCACCGAGTGTAGTGGTGTTGTGGAGACAGGCTCAGGCACCAAGTTTGTGAAACCAACCTATGACAAAAAGGACAAGGTGAGGCCTGATAGAAAGCAGTTGTTGTTGGGGGATTCTATCATAAGAGGTGTGGAGCTGGACGATAGTGGTCTTGTGAGATGTCATATTTTTAATGGCTTGCAAATCGGTTTCAGAGGTAAAGGAAGTTGTTTTTGCCGATGATATACGGCAGGTTGCTTCCACACTGTCATTCTCTGAAGTTCTGCTTGTGCATAACACTCAGAATGATGCGTACTAGGGACTTTAAAGGACCACTATGGTGCCAGGAAAACATACTCGTTTTCCTGGCACTATAGTTCCCTGAGGGGACCCCCTCCCGCCCGGCTCTGGAAGGGGGAAAGGGGTAAAAACTTACCTTTTTCCAACGCTGGGCGGGGAGCTCTCCTCCTTCTCTCCTCCCCGTCGGATGAATGCGCACGCGTGGCAAGAGCTGCGCGCGCATTCAGCCGGTCACATAGGAAAGCATTATCAATGCTTTCCTATGGACGCTGGCGTGCTCTCACTGTGAAAATCACAGTGAGAAACACGCAAGCGCCTCTAGCGGCTGTCAATGAGACAGCCGCTAGAGGGAATGGGGGAAGGCTTAACCCATTCACAAACATAGCAGTTTCTCTGAAACTGCTATGTTTATAAAAAAAAAAAAAAAATGGGTTAACCCTAGCTGGACCAGGCACCCAGACCACTTCATTAAGCTGAAGTGGTCTGGGTGCCTAGAGTGGTCCTTTAAGTTGTGGCTTGGTAAATGGTGTTGGGAGCAAGGATTTGGCTTAAAAAATAAGCTTAGTCCTGTCTACAAAGGCTCGCAGTTTAGGGAATAAAATCCATGAGCTTGTGGCAATAATGGCAACTGATAATGTAGACTTAGTCCCTGTTACTGAGACATGGTATAATGAGAAAAATGACTGGAACATAACAATACCAGGGTATTCTTTATATAGAAAAGACAGAAGGCAAGAAAGGGGGATGGGTGGATGTGAAGGATAGCATAAAATCTAGCCTAATGTTAGTGTGGCGAATATAGTCAGTTTGGGTTACATTAGAATTTGGTAATCACACAGTAACTCGTGTAGGTGTGATTTAAAGGCCCCCAGGACAAATAGAGTTAGATAATTTACTAGTTGAGGAACTAGCTAAAATGACAAAGGGGAAAGTTATCATCATGGGTGACTTTAAAGCAGCACTGTCATGCCGAATTTACCTTTCCTCAATCTCTTCCTCTTCCCCCCCCTCTCTCAGGATCTGTTCTTCTTTTCTTCCTGTCTTCTTTAGTTTTCTTTAAAATCATAAAACAAAGTAGGGACTCTTTGCCTTATGGAGGATTCCTCCGCTTGACCAGCGGAGGAGCAAAGGTTGCTTCATTTCTGCTGGTCAGAGCAATTTTCCCATGATCCTTAGCTTTTCTCTGTGATTGCGCGATGCTTCCTGTCATTTTACACTAAACTGCCGAATTGCGTTCTAACTGAATGAGAACAGTATCTTCGTTTGTTTTAGAACGCAATTCGGCACTTTATTCGGATCGGAATTTCATTCGAATGAATTAAACTCCGATCCTATTCTTGCTGTGGCTGCATCTTGCAGCCGCTTAGTAGATAACTCCCTAATTCTCACGGTATCAGGGAGCTATCTACTAAAAGGCTGAAAGACCTAAATTGGTCTTTCAGCCACATTTACTAATACTAAGTAAAGGTTACTAGTATTAGTAAATAATGCCTACCGCTATACATGGTAGGGCCATAATGCCTCACTGTGTTCATTGGCCCCCACCCCTAAACAGGTGGGGGCCCTAAAGTAAAATAAGGGGACCTAAAGTCGTCCCCCCCGGCCCCCACCCCTGCGCGGTGGGTGGGGGGTCATAATGATAATGGGGGAGGGGGGGACACCTACTGCCCCACCCCTGGGCGGCGGGTGGGGGCCATAATGATAATGAGGGGGGGGACCTACTGCCCACTCCCGGGCGACGGGTGGGGGCCATAATGATAATGATGGGGGGACCTACTCCCCACCCCCGGGCGACGGGTGGGGGCCATAAAGACAATGAGGGGGGGGAATCTACTGTCCTCCCTGCCCCCACCCCTGGGCGGCGATCTACTGTCCTCCCGGCCCCCACCCCTGGGCGGCGGGTGGGTGCCAAATGATAATGAGAGGGGGGACCTACTGTCCACCCCCCCTCCGGCCCCCGCCCCTGGGCGGCGGTTGGGGGCCATAAAGACAATGGGTGGGGGGGAACCTACTGTCCTCGCCCCCACCCCTGGGCGGCGGGTGGGGGCCAAATGATAATGAGGGGGGGGGACCTACTGTCCACCCCCCTCCGGCCCCCACCCCTGGGCGGCAGGTGGGGGCCATAATGATAATGAGGGGGGGTGACCTACTGTCCACCCCCCTTCCGGCCCCCACCCCTGGGCGGCGGGTGGGGGCCAAATGATAATGAGGGGGGGGGACCTACTGTCCACCCCCCTCCGGCCCCCACCCCTGGGCGGCAGGTGGGGGCCATAAAGATAATGAGGGGGGGACACCTACTGTCCTCCCCACCCCTGGGTTCGACGGTTATGATGGTTTTTTTTATTTGGCCTTTTTTGGTGCTGAAAAATGAAGATTTGAGAAAAAAGAAGACATCGAATGGTAAGTTTAATTTTATTTTACAGGTTAGTTTATTTTATTCCCCCTCACTATTTTTTAGGGTGAGGGGGGTAGGTAGGGACTTTTTATTTGGGGGGGGGGGAATTTACTTAGGGCCCCCAACCGCAGCCCCGGGGGGGGGAGGACAGTAGGTCACCCCTCATCATTTGGCCGCCGCCCAGGGGTGGGGGCAGGAGGGGAGGACAGTAGGTCCCGTTCCCCCCGACCTCGTTATCTTTGGACACCACCCGCCGCCCAGGGGCGGGGGGGGAGGACAGTAGGTCCCCCCCCTCGTTATATTTATGGCCCCCACCCGCCGCCCAGGGGTGGGGGCCGGAGGGGGGAGTGGACAGTAGGTCCCTCCCCCCTCATTATCAATATGGCCCCCACCCACCGCGCAGGGGGACGACGACAATAGGTTATTTTACTTTAGGGCCCCCATCCGTCGTTTAGGGGTGGGGGCCAATAGTTGTGTTTTTACAGTGAGGGGAGGCCTGGGGGGGCTTATGAAGTGGTGGGGAGCACTGCTCCCTGCCACTTCTATCTTTACATATTACAAGGAGGGAGCTGCATGCCGGTAGCTCGCTCCTTGTAATAAACTGAACAAACAAACGAACAGTGAGACTCAGTGTTTGTTTGTTCGGCTGATATTTCTATTCATTCATTCGTCTTTCTGATGAATTAATGAATAGATGAAATTCCCGTTCGCATTGGGGCAGAAAATAAGGAATAAAAAATAGGTAATGCGGGGGGCTTAGGGGCATTTGGAGGTGACTAGGGTGTGAGTTAGATGTAGTGGAGGCAGGAGGGGGGTTAAAAAAAAAAAAAACAGGATTCGGCATGACAGTGCCGTTTTAACCTTCCGGATGTGAACTTGAAAACCAAAGTAGCTGCTTGTGCCAGGAGCA
>CAKOES020000024.1:50388-94512 GCA_933207985.1 Pelobates cultripes
CCAGCCCACCTGTCAAAACATCTGATGAACTCATTGATTGACAAGTATTTTGAAGCACCAGGCATCACTACCTTAACACAGAATTACTGTAAATCTTGTACTATATGTGCTAAATGCAATCCTGGAAAGATTATAAAGACCGCACCTAATCACCTAGCCAAGCCACAATACCCCTTTCAGAGGATCCAGATTGATCACATTCAGATGCCAAAGAGTGGACGTTATGAATATGCATTGGTCATAGTGGACATGTTTTCAGGATGGCCAGAGGCCTTCCCAGTGACTAATCTCACCGCGAGGACTACAGCCAAGTATCTCTTGACAGAAATTGTTTGCCGCTATGGAGTTCCAGAAGTAATTGAAAGTGACCAAGGGACCTCCTTCACTGCCTCACTAACACGGGAAGTCTGGCCAGCACTGGGGGTGACCCTTGCATTCCACACACCATATCACCCACAGGGTAGTGGTAAGGTAGAGCGCATGAATGGCACTTTGAAAGCCAGAATGCTTCAAATGTCACAAGAAACTAACATGCCCTGGCCCGAGAGTCTCCCATTAGCGTTGTTTAGTGTAAGGTACAATCCTAGGGGAAAATATAGCCTATCACCTTATGAGATTTTGTTTGGTACAGCACCCAGGTTAGGTTGTTACTTTCCCCAACAGCTTCAGATTCAGTCAGATGCTATGGTAGACTATGTGACTGCCCTCTCACATGCCTTGACCAAAATACATGCCCAAGTGTTTTCTTCTATTCCAGATCCTGAGTCAAATACAGGTACACACAAGCTGCTTCCTGGTGATTGGGTTATGGTCAAGAAGTTTCTCAGGAAACACACCCTAGAACCAAGATTTGATGGCCCATATCAAGTGCTCCTGATTACAGCAACGTCAGTTAAACTAGCCGGGAAGACTTCTTATACACGCCTCACATTGCAAAAAAGTGCCTGCTCCTGAAGAGGCTAATCTTGCTGAAATATGAATTTATTATGTGTCTTGTGTTTTCTTATGCTGCTACACTTTACCTGGGCCCAACAAGCGGCCATAACCAAAGATAATCATGTTTACACTTTTCTGGTACAATTCTTCTAACACAGATGTAGCTACATACACCTTTGATTACTGTGACATAGTTGTTTGCACCTTTTCCACAAACACAATATGCAGCCATATACAAAGACATACCTAGCAAAAAGGCTCACCTCACCAGACTGGGTAGGAACCACTCACATGACTATTAACACGTTAAAACCACATATTAAGACTCTACATGACATGGTAGCTATAGCCAATCCCACCTTTGAAGACACTATGACAGTAGAGACTGGGTTTTCAGACACTAATTTGTGGCTAGAATGGATGAGATATAACGCCAACTCACATAATAAGACTAACTGTTATGTATGTGGAGGAGCCAGGCCCCATCTGGGCACAGTACCTCTATGCCTACCTCCTGAAGTAGAATTATGTGTTCTGAGTCTTTATGCACAATCCACCACCAACTCCTCAACATGTGAATCATGGAAAAGGGTTTACCCAATCACTCATGGATATGTCAAGCCACCTGATGGAGTCACCATCTATCCAGGTAATTACACATGTTATGCTATACCTAAGAATACTGGTGTGTATCTGGGCAGATTCCCCTCTGGATATTGCTCAACCTACCATAGCCCACCTGTGTCACTGCTAATAAATCATGCAAAGACCATTGGAGATATCTATTGGTTATGTGGTGACAGACAATTGAGGTCCCAATTAGCTGAGCAATGGTGGGGGGAGTGCGCCCTAACCAAAGTCATAATGCCTATCCACATTATTCCAGATGGTAGTCATAACACGTTAAACCTTACACATGTACACTCTAGAACCAAACGAGGGGCTCCTATCCGAGGGAGCTTTGACCCCCATGTGTATATTGATGCCATAGGTGTGCCAAGGGGGGTGCCTAAAGAATACAAAGCAAGAGATGAAGTGGCTGCAGGATTTGAATCCCTAATTCCAATGATAACTGCTAACAAAAATGTCAATTGGATTAACTACATTTACTATAATCAACAGCGCTTTGTCAACTACACTAGGGATGCCCTACAGGGCCTGGCAGAGCAATTACAAGCCACTACCCAAATTACATTTCAGAACAGAATGGCCCTAGATATGATTTTAGCTGAGAAAGGGGGTGTATGTAAAATCCTCCCTGAGACCATGACATGTTGCACATACATTCCAGACAACACTGGGCCCAATGGTAAGGTGACTATGGCCATAGAGAAGCTAGATAGTCTTGCAGACGAGCTAAAGAAAAATTCAGGAGTCACTGACACTTGGGACAGATGGTTTGGATGGATGAATGGTTGGCAGAGGACCCTTTTCCAGGTAGGGACAGCTGTTCTTATAATGATCATCATTTTCTTATTTCTAACCTGTTGCGTACTCCCTTGCATACAGAAGTACTTACAAAAAGCAGTAGATAAGACTATAGTTGACGTGACCCCTACTTTCCTACATCAGGACGTCACAGACCTCGAAGATGACACACCACATACACCCCTTCAAGCACATCAGTTCAAACAGACAACTGCTTTCCTGTAGGGATAGTATAGGGAAAGCATCTGTCTTGGCAGGCGAGTCTCACGTGTGGAGATGTAGTGGATTAGCCGCTGCGGGTTACCCACGGAGTGAAGTGTTCGATGCCTACTGAGATAGATTAGGAGCATATCATTAGGGATATATTAGGGACAGTAGCAGTTGTTATGGTAAATAGCCATTTTAGGGGGGACTGTTGTGGAAATAAGGTCTACACATATTTCCTAGTTAAAGGAAAATGTCTATTTACTCATCTCACATTATGCTATAGAGTTAAGCACACATGTTTAATCAAAATGGCTGCTAGAAGCTTCTAACCCCTTCCTCCCCCTGCCCCTTTAAACACCGACTAACTACCTTGTGCAGCAAGATGGCGCCGGGAAACCGTGGGAGACCCTCATGGACCTGGTGACATGAAATATTGACATATTTTTAGCTAGTAAAATGTCTATTTACTTCATTTAGTTATACTTAATATTATTCAATAAATTACTAAACTGACCACTAGATGTCACTCAGGAGTACCCCACCCATCGACCAAACACTCTAATTTTCAAGATGGCACTGGAATCCTGGGGGAGAACTCCATGACGACAGTAATGACATAAGAAGGCACACCCTGTAGGACGTGCTTTGAATAAAACACTTAACACTTAACCAATTATTGATGTATTATTCCATGTTATCTCTGACAATGCTTATGATGTAATTTTGCTTTAAAAGGGACCTGCCGTCCCCTCTGAATAAACTTTCCTCAAGTTATTCAACAACCTAGAACCTGTGTCTGGTGTGAATTACTTCAGGGAGCGTGCACGCATTGTTTCATTGATTTGGCCAGGGGCAGATACACAAAGAAATAATCAATACTTTAATTGATTTTTCCATTTCAGTTATACTTTCTGATATTAATTTTAAACCGTTGCCCCTCTAATTTAAAACTATGCCATCTTGTTGTGGTAGTTTTTCTTCTTTTAAATTTAGTCTCCTCCTTTACTGTATTGATTCCCTTTATGTATTTAAATGTTTCAATCTTATCCCCCCCGTCTCATCTTTCCTCCAAGCTATACATGTTAAGATCCTTTAACCTTTCCTTGTACGTTTTATCCTGCAATCCATGAACCAGTTTAGTAACCCTTCTCTGAACTCTCTCTAAAGTATCAATATCCTTTTGGAGATATGGTCCCTTGTCTTGTTACAACTACATGTCTGTTCGTCCACACACCGTAAAGCGGTGCGGAATTTGTTGGCGCTATATAAATAACAACATAATAAGTGAGGTCTCACCAGTGTTCTGTACAATGGCATGAGCACTTCCCTCTTTCTGCTGCTAATACCTCTCTATATACAACCAAGCATTATGCTAGCATTTCCTACTGCTCTATTACACTGTCTGCCCACCTTTAAGTCATCTGAAAATATTACCCCTAAATCCCTTTCCTCAGATGTTGAGGTTAGGACTCTATCACATATTCAACACTCTGCCCTTGGGTTTTTACTTCCAAACTGATTATTTTGCACTTATCCACATTAAATGTCAGTTGCCAGAGCTCTGATCATTTTTTGGTTTACCTAAATCATTTGCCATTTAGCATATCCCTCCTGGAACATCAACCTTGTCACACATATTTTTGTATCATACCTTGTATCAGGCCTTCTGCAATATCACTAATAAAAATATTAAAGAGAATGGGTACAAGCACAGATCCACGAGGTATCCCATTGATGACAAGACCTTACTTCGAATATACTCCATTAACTACAACCCTCTGTTGCCTGTCCCTCAGCCACTGCCGAACCCATTTAAAGGATCACTCTAGGGTCAGGAACACAAAAATGGATTCCTGACCCTATAGTGCTAAACCCACCATTTAGGTGGCTTGCCCCCCCTTAACCCCCTATAAAAGTTTAAAACTCATCTTATCTTCAGCACCGCGCGGGTCTACCGGGGCTGGCTCCGCCCCCTTTGTGACATCAAAATGGCTGCTTTTTAGCCAATCCAATGCATTGGATTCGTTCAAATCAGCACAGGGACGGGGCAAAATGCAGGTCTCTATGAGGAAAATTCAGCAACTCCATGCAGAGCGTGGGGACGCTGAATGGCAGGGCTGCTTACGGTGCAGCCCTGAGCCAGGAAGCCCCTCAAGAGGCCATAAATGCCTGAAGGGAGCCATTATACTCACCAGAACAACTACATTAAGCTGTAGTTGTTCTGGTGACTATAGTGTCCCTTTAACAATATTAGAATCCAAACTTAAAGATTACAGTTTATTGATAAGCCTTCTATGTGCGACAGTGTCAAAAGCCTTTTTCTAAAATCTAGGCAAGCAATGTCTACTGCACCACCCTTATCTATTATTTTTGTTACCCAATCAAAAAAATCAATACGATTAGTTTGGCATGATCTCTCTGAAGTAAACCCATGTCTCTGATCTTGAAATCCATGTGATTTTAGATGTTCAACAAGCCTATCATTCAACATGGTTTCCATTCCTTTTCCCACAACTGAAGTAAGGCTTACTGGCCTATAATTGCCAGATTCCTCCCTACTACCTTTCTTGTGTATGGGCACAACATTCACTAATTTCCAGTCTTCTGGGACTACTCCCATGAACAATGATTGGTTAAATGAATCTATTAATGGTTTTGCTAGTATACCACTTAGCTCTTAATAACTTTGGGTGTATTCCATCAGACACCATAAAAAAAAAAAAAATCTTTGTGCCTAATCTTATAGACCTGTCTATCTTCCTTACTCTGGACTTTTTTTATAATTACTAAATGCTAACATTTTTTGTTAATTTTATTTACTATTTTGGCCACTTCTGCGGAGTACCACAGTGGTTTATTTTTTTTTGCGCCAACTGACAAGCCTAATGCAATTTTCTGTTGCCTTCAGTAGTGCAACTTTTAAATATATACTCGAGTATAAGACAAGTTTTTCGACATTTTTTGTGCTGAAAATCCCCCACTCAACTTATACTCGAGTCAAGGTCTGTATTATGGCACCTTACATTACCATAATACAGACCAGGACCGCCAGGCTCATTACAAGCCCGGCGGTCCTGTTGGGGCATGGCAGCGAGCTGTTACTTACCTTTCCTGCAGCTCCTGTCAGCTCCCTTCTCCTGCGTTCCGGTCAGCTCCCCACTGAAAGTCTTGCGAGAGCCACGGCGTCAGAGCGTTGCCACGGGTTACCGTTGCAACACTCCGCGCGGCACTCAGACCACGAGACTTACAGTGGAGCTGACCGGAAGGCAGGAGAAGGGAGCTGACAGGAGCTGCAGGAAAGGTAAGTTACAGCTTGCTGCCAGCCCCCCTCCTACACAGCCAATGCCACTGGACCACCAGGGAATGAGAGCCCCCCTCCCTGGCCAGCTAACAAGTAGGGAGGGGGGACAAAAATAAAGAAAAATGTAAATATTAAAATATAAAAAAATAATTAAAAAATAATAAAAATGCCTACCCCCCCACCAATGCTCTGCATCACATACACACACTGCATTCATTATATACACACTGTAAATAAATATTCAATTAACCCCTTAAGGACTGGACTGTTTTTGCGATGTTGTACATTTGCGACCAGGAATATATTTACACTTTTGTGGTGTTTGTGTTTGGCTGTAATTTTCCGCTTTCTCATTTACTGTTCCCATACAAATTATATATTGTTTTTTTTCAGGACAAAATGGGCTTTCTTTACATACCATTATTTATATAATCTCATGTATTTTAATTTAAAAAAAATACAAAAATCTGATGAAAAATTGAAAAAAATACATGTTTTTTGACTTTTACTTGAAAAATCTTTTACTCATCTACAAAAGCGAATGAAAAAAACTGCTAAATAGATTCAAAATTTTGTCCTGAGTTTAAAAATACCTAGTGTTTACGTGCTTTTTTGCTTTTTTTTGCATGTTATAGGGCTATAGGTACAAGTAGGATATTGCGGTTTCAAAACATACATTTTTAAAATTTATCAATAGTGACATTGTAACACTATTATCTGTCATAAATCTCTGAATAACACCCACATGTACATATTTTTTTTAAAGTAGACAACCCAGGGTATTCAATATGGGGTATGTCCAGTCTTTTTTAGTAGCCACTTAGTCGAAAACACTGGCCAAAGTAAGCATTCATATTTGTTTGTGTGTGAAAAAAGTAAAAAAACTAAATTGAACGCTAATTTTGGCCAGTGTTTGTGACCAAGTGGTTACTAAAAAAGACTGGACATACCCCATTTGCAATACCTTGGGTTGTCTTCTTTTGCAAATGGTATGCCATCATGGGGGTAATTCTCATTCCTGGGCTACCATACGCTCTCAAAGGCAACGTAACCAACCTGGCCATTTTCAATGTAAAATATTTGACCCATATATTTGACCTTGTAACTTTCAAAAATGCTATAAAACCTGTACATGGGGGGTACTGTTTTACTCGGGAGACATCGCTGAACACAAATATTAGTGTTTAAAAACTGGAAAACGTATCACAACAATTATATCATCAGTAAAAGTGCTGTTTGTGTGTGAAAAATGCAAAAAAAGTAACTTTCACTGACAATATCATCGCTGTGATATGTTTTACTGTTGTGAATCACTAATATTTGTGTTCAGCGAAGTCTCCCGAGTAAAACAGTACCCCCATGTACAGGTTTTAGGGTGTCGTAGAACGTTACAGGGTAAAATACAGTGCTAGCAAATTAAATTCTCTGGAATTTAGGCCTGGGTTGGCAGGCAGGTCCCTCAAATTGCAATCAATAAAATTACTGAATTATGTAAAAATATTACATAAATACGCACGTAGAATTTAAATATATATGCATATTTATATATTTGAAGTCTACGTGTATATTTATATAATTATTTATGTAATTTTGTATATGGACATATGTATATTTCTTATTATTTTATTTATTTTATATACATAGATATATATACAAATTCATTCTAAGTGTATTTTGATATAAATATATATATATTAATTTTAAAATACAGTTAGAATAAAATTTCATATAGCTATATAATTTTTTTTAAATTTTTATTATTATTTTAAAAAAATTATTTAATTTAAATTACTTATTATTTATATTTTATAATAATATATATATACAATATATATAGTTATTATATATATTATATATATACGTGTGTAATTTAATTATAAGTGTATTTTTATATTAATATAAGTACATATTAATATAAAAATACACTTAGTATGACATTATATATATGATATATAGACATATATTATATAGATATAATATATGTCTATATATCATATTTATACATATATAATTATTATTATTTTTTTTATTACCATTAACTTTAATTTTTTTTCTGATTTTACAGTTGCAGGGAGACTGCCTGTCAGCACAGACAGTCCCCCTGCAGGCAGCACTATGGACACCTATTGTGACCATGTGATCGCTGTGTTAAGCGATCACATGGCCACAGGGGTCCTAATCTGCCGTGGGGAGACTGTCTGGGCTGCAGGCAGTCTCCCCACAACCGGAGGAACACTGATCGCCGCCGGGGGAACGACGGCGATCAGGTAAGTACCCCCAGACCGTTTGGACGGTTCAGGACCGTCATCGGTCGGCAAGGCAAAAATGCCGATGACGGTCCTGAACCGTCCTCGGTCGCTAAGGGGTTAATATAATTTTTGGGGGATCTAATTTTATTTAGAAATTTACCAGTAGCTGCCGAATTTCCCACCCTAGTCTTATACTCGAGTCAATAAGTTTTCCCAGTTTTTATATTCGGGTCGATTTATACTTGAATATATACGGTAGTTCTCTTGGACCTTATTTAAACTGCTCCAGTCTAATAAAGACTTTATTACACACATTCTAATTCTAAAACTTTTGTTTTAGTATGGTGTGACTCAGTCACTGTTCTTATATTAAACCACATTGACTAGTGATCACTAGATCCTAAACTTTCAACTACATTAATATCAGATATCAAATCTCCATTTGTTAACACTAAATCTACTAAGGCCTCCTTGTTTTAGAGAGATTATATATATATATATATATATATATATATAAAATTTTAAAAAATTTCATTAATTTGGGTTACACTGATTGCTCTTTTGAGCTATTTTATTTCTGGACATGCTCTAATAGAACTTTAGAACAGAATAAATATAATCCTCTATGGGTTAATCTACAAGTTTAGGATTCTCTTTGTTCTTCTATTTATTGTTATTTATTTAAGTTTTGGATTGGGATAATGACTTTATAGGAATGTTTTAATATATTAAAAGTGATGTTTTAATTACGTTTTGGGGTTACTCATTGCTGAAAAAGGGTTTACCTACTTAATGGTTAACCCAGGTGTTCTCTGCTTTGCCATATAATTAATTCTTGGGGGTTACCCCCCTTTCCATAAGAGTAACCTGACACCTTTTCCCTAAAAGGTCACTCAGTTTGTAGTTGTATGTACACTCCTTGTTTTATTGATTACATGTAATATTCTAATTTACAGAGATTGTGGATTTGGGGTTTTCATGAGCTGTAAGCCATAATCATCACACTTATGACAAATCACGACTTGAACTATCTTGCTTTGCATGTAATACATCTATCATATATTAGTTTCCTCTTTTACATTGCATTACTGAAATAAATGAACTTTTGCACAATATACTAATTTTTCGACTTTCACCCCAATGTGTGCTCCTGGCACAAGCAGCTACTTTGGTTTTCAAGTTCACATCCGGAAGGTTAAAACGGCACTGTCATGCCGAATCCTGTTTTTTTTTTTTTTAACCCCCCTCCTGCCTCCACTACATCTAACTCACACCCTAGTCACCTCCAAATGCCCCTAAGCCCCCCGCATTACCTATTTTTTATTCCTTATTTTCTGCCCCAATGCGAACGGGAATTTCATCTATTCATTAATTCATCAGAAAGACGAATGAATGAATAGAAATATCAGCCGAACAAACAAACACTGAGTCTCACTGTTCGTTTGTTTGTTCAGTTTATTACAAGGAGCGAGCTACCGGCATGCAGCTCCCTCCTTGTAATATGTAAAGATAGAAGTGGCAGGGAGCAGTGCTCCCCACCACTTCATAAGCCCCCCCAGGCCTCCCCTCACTGTAAAAAAAAACAAAAAAAAAAAAAACACAACTATTGGCCTCCACCCCTAAACGACGGATGGGGGCCCTAAAGTAAAATAACCTATTGTCGTCGTCCCCCTGCGCGGTGGGTGGGGGCCATATTGATAATGAGGGGGGAGGGACCTACTGTCCACTCCCCCCTCCGGCCCCCACCCCTGGGCGGCGGGTGGGGGCCATAAATATAACGAGGGGGGGGACCTACTGTCCTCCCCCCCCGCCCCTGGGCGGCGGGTGGTGTCCAAAGATAACGAGGTCGGGGGGAACGGGACCTACTGTCCTCCCCTCCTGCCCCCACCCCTGGGCGGCGGCCAAATGATGAGGGGTGACCTACTGTCCTCCCCCCCCCGGGGCTGCGGTTGGGGGCCCTAAGTAAATTCCCCCCCCCCCAAATAAAAAGTCCCTACCTACCCCCCTCACCCTAAAAAATAGTGAGGGGGAATAAAATAAACTAACCTGTAAAATAAAATTAAACTTACCATTCGATGTCTTCTTTTTTCTCAAATCTTCATTTTTCAGCACCAAAAAAGGCCAAATAAAAAAAACCATCATAACCGTCGAACCCAGGGGTGGGGAGGACAGTAGGTGTCCCCCCCTCATTATCTTTATGGCCCCCACCTGCCGCCCAGGGGTGGGGGCCGGAGGGGGGTGGACAGTAGGTCCCCCCCCCTCATTATCATTTGGCCCCCACCCGCCGCCCAGGGGTGGGGGCGAGGACAGTAGGTTCCCCCCCACCCATTGTCTTTATGGCCCCCAACCGCCGCCCAGGGGCGGGGGCCGGAGGGGGGGTGGACAGTAGGTCCCCCCTCTCATTATCATTTGGCACCCACCCGCCGCCCAGGGGTGGGGGCCGGGAGGACAGTAGATCGCCGCCCAGGGGTGGGGGCCGGGAGGACAGTAGATTCCCCCCCCTCATTGTCTTTATGGCCCCCACCCGTCGCCCGGGGGTGGGGAGTAGGTCCCCCCATCATTATCATTATGGCCCCCACCCG
Source organism: Pelobates cultripes (assembly GCA_933207985.1). Classification (NCBI taxonomy): domain Eukaryota; kingdom Metazoa; phylum Chordata; class Amphibia; order Anura; family Pelobatidae; genus Pelobates; species Pelobates cultripes. The sequence goes on from CAKOES020000024.1 coordinate 61,092, forward strand.
TCGCCCGGGAGTGGGCAGTAGGTCCCCCCCCTCATTATCATTATGGCCCCCACCCGCCGCCCAGGGGTGGGGCAGTAGGTGTCCCCCCCTCCCCCATTATCATTATGACCCCCCACCCACCGCGCAGGGGTGGGGGCCGGGGGGGACGACTTTAGGTCCCCTTATTTTACTTTAGGGCCCCCACCCGTCGTTTAGGGGTGGGGCCAATAGTTTTTTTTGTTTTTGTTTTTACAGTGAGCAGCCACAGGCTGTATAGCGAGTAGGGGCATATTATTTACTAATACTAAGTAACCTTTACTTAGTATTAGTAAATGTGGCTGAAAGACCAATTTAGGTCTTTCAGCCTTTTAGTAGATAGCTCCCTGATACCGTGAGAATTAGGGAGTTATCTACTAAGCGGCTGCAAGATGCAGCCACAGCAAGAATAGGATCGGAGTTTAATTCATTCGAATGAAATTCCGATCCGAATAAAGTGCCGAATTGCGTTCTAAAACAAACGAAGATACTGTTCTCATTCAGTTAGAACGCAATTCGGCAGTTTAGTGTAAAATGACAGGAAGCATCGCGCAATCACAGAGAAAAGCTAAGGATCATGGGAAAATTGCTCTGACCAGCAGAAATGAAGCAACCTTTGCTCCTCCGCTGGTCAAGCGGAGGAATCCTCCATAAGGCAAAGAGTCCCTACTTTGTTTTATGATTTTAAAGAAAACTAAAGAAGACAGGAAGAAAAGAAGAACAGATCCTGAGAGAGGGGGGGGAAGAGGAAGAGATTGAGGAAAGGTAAATTCGGCATGACAGTGCTGCTTTAAAGTCACCCATGATGATAACTTTCCCCTTTGTCATTTTAGCTAGTTCCTCAACTAGTAAATTATCTAACTCTATTTGTCCTGGGGGCCTTTAAATCACACCTACACGAGTTACTGTGTGATTACCAAATTCTAATGTAACCCAAACTGACTATATTCGCCACACTAACATTAGGCTAGATTTTATGCTATCCTTCACATCCACCCATCCCCCTTTCTTGCCTTCTGTCTTTTCTATATAAAGAATACCCTGGTATTGTTATGTTCCAGTCATTTTTCTCATTATACCATGTCTCAGTAACAGGGACTAAGTCTACATTATCAGTTGCCATTATTGCCACAAGCTCATGGATTTTATTCCCTAAACTGCGAGCCTTTGTAGACAGGACTAAGCTTATTTTTTAAGCCAAATCCTTGCTCCCAACACCATTTACCAAGCCACAACTTAAAGGACCACTCTAGGCACCCAGACCACTTCAGCTTAATGAAGTGGTCTGGGTGCCTGGTCCAGCTAGGGTTAACCCATTTTTTTTTTTTTTTTATAAACATAGCAGTTTCAGAGAAACTGCTATGTTTGTGAATGGGTTAAGCCTTCCCCCATTCCCTCTAGCGGCTGTCTCATTGACAGCCGCTAGAGGCGCTTGCGTGTTTCTCACTGTGATTTTCACAGTGAGAGCACGCCAGCGTCCATAGGAAAGCATTGATAATGCTTTCCTATGTGACCGGCTGAATGCGCGCGCAGCTCTTGCCACGCGTGCGCATTCATCCGACGGGGAGGAGAGAAGGAGGAGAGCTCCCCGCCCAGCGTTGGAAAAAGGTAAGTTTTTACCCCTTTCCCCCTTCCAGAGCCGGGCGGGAGGGGGTCCCCTCAGGGAACTATAGTGCCAGGAAAACGAGTATGTTTTCCTGGCACCATAGTGGTCCTTTAAAGTCCCTAGTACGCATCATTCTGAGTGTTATGCACAAGCAGAACTTCAGAGAATGACAGTGTGGAAGCAACCTGCCGTATATCATCGGCAAAAACAACTTCCTTTACCTCTGAAACCGATTTGCAAGCCATTAAAAATATGACATCTCACAAGACCACTATCGTCCAGCTCCACACCTCTTATGATAGAATCCCCCAACAACAACTGCTTTCTATCAGGCCTCACCTTGTCCTTTTTGTCATAGGTTGGTTTCACAAACTTGGTGCCTGAGCCTGTCTCCACAACACCACTACACTCGGTGCCTGCGCCTGTCTCCACAACACCACTACACTCGGTGCCAGCGCCTGTCTCCACAACACCACTACTCGGTGCCTGCGCCTGTCTCCACAACACCACTACTCGGTGCCTGCGCCTGTCTCCACAACACCACTACACTCGGTGCCTGCGCCTGTCTCCACAACACCACTACACTCGGTGCCTGCGCCTGTCTCCACAACACCACTACACTCGGTGCCTGCGCCTGTCTCCACAACAGGATGAAGTAAAACTTTTTATTGAGAAAAATTACACACTTTTATACCTGGTTACTCAACAGAAGGTCTCCAGGAGAACAATACATACCTGGCGCCTAGGTGTCTGTACCTGACCAGAAAATGTAATTAACTGCCAGACACCTTGGCGCTGATTAATAAATAAAAAAAAAAAAAAAGTTCCCACGCCCAATTCCCCAAACAAATGTTGTCCCTGGAAAGCCATCTTCTCAGCATCCACTCTGTCAAAAAAGATTTTTTTTGCCCATCCTCCGATCCGGCTTAGAGTTTCATATCGCAGGGTGGAAAACCCCTGATTTCTCTTTCAGTGGGTACATGGAGCTCCCTCATGTCCTGAGTACCGTTGGATGCCTCACCAACTCTTCTTCCACCCCTCCAAATTGCGTTCTTATAGATGACTGGAAGCACCCTTAACAAAAGTTTTGACAGACAGTTTCTATTCCACGATCCAATCAGGAGTTCCAGAGAAGTTGGAGGTCACACCCGATTAGGCGCGTTGTGCCTGTGCAACCTTTTGGGGCCACTGGGCTGGGAGGCACCGACTAGAGGAGCAATTGAAGTAAAGATCTCTTTTAGAGGGAGATGCTGGTTGGGAGTCATTTACCATTACTGGGTGACCTGGTGGTCTGTCACAAGCATCTCTGTTTCTCTAGCTATATACATACACCTTATTTTAGCAGCTGGATCAGACAATTACATGGTTAAAGGACCTCTCCACACTCAGGGGAACAGATTTAGTAGATATACCACCAATAAATAAATGCATGTATATTTTTATGTATGTATTCATTGGGCATATAGTCTAAAACAGCTTGCAAAAGCTGCAGTTCTTATGACTGCAGCCTTTGTAAGCCCTCCCCTTTTTCACAGGAAGTGACCTTCAGTCACTTTCCAGGGACTTGTCCAATCAGAAACTTCTCACAGAGAAGCCTCTGCTCCATTCTACTTCAGGTGTCTTCCCTCCCCCCAATCCTACCTTGTGTCTTAAACCCCTCCCCTGCTGACCTTTAGTTGCCGATCTGTGGGTAGAGGATCTTTAGTTTCCTCTACCCAGAGTGATAGGAACTGAGAACACTTTGTGTTAGTCTCGGTATAGGAAACTAGATATCCTCTACCCACATATCGGCAACTACAAGTTTAGCAGGGGAGGAAGGAGGCTCTGACACAGGGATGGAGACGGGACAGATGTTGCAAGAACTGACAGGCAGGAGAGGAGTGCTACCTGTCCTGCCTGTCACCTGGGCAGTTCTTACAGCCAATATTGTAAGGCAGGCACGCTCTACTAGAACGTGTTCTGCTACTTCTGTTAGCTCAGTGTAGCTAAAGGAAGTGAATATCCTCAGCTGTTTGACAGCTGGGAAGGCACTTCTATTTACAGATATAAAAGTGCTAATTTCACAATGAAAAATTGGCACTTGATAAATGGGGATTCTAAAGGGATACTCCACATCGACGTAGCTATTCAGCAAGCTAAATGCTCTATGGGTGTGGAGTGCTCCTTTAAACAGTTAAAAGGGACTCTCCAGTGCCAGGAAAACAGTCCCCTCTCCCTCCCACCCCCCATCCCAAGTTGCTGAAGGGGTTAAAACCCCTTCAGTGACTTATCTGTATCCAGCGCCGATGTCCCTCAACGCTTGTTCAGGGTCCACCCATGCTCCTCCCCCGCCAAGGGAGACCTATTGTGCATGCGTGGCCGCCGGGGGGAGACCTAATGCGCACGCGCAGCAATGCTGTGCACGCACATTAGACCTCCCCATAGGAAAGCATTGAAAAATGCTTTCAAAGCTTTCCTATGGGGATTTCAACGATGCGGACGTACAGTGACGCTATAGCACACGAAATGTGTGCTATAAACCCGCAGGTGCCCTCTAGTGGCTGTCTAGTAGACAACCACTAGAGGAGGAGCTAACCCTGCAAGGTAAATATTGTATTTTATGAAAACTGCAATATTTACTGTTGCAGGGTTAAGGGTAGTGGGAGTTGGCACCCAGACCACTCCAATGGGCAGCAGTGGTCTGGGTGCCTGGAGTGTCCCTTTGACAGTGTAACGGTGTAATAGTCGAAGCTAAGATGGTGCCTGTTCGACACTGCTACCAAAACAACTGAGCTGAACCTATTATTGGAGTATGAATGTTCCCTTGAGAACAATTGAATACTTATAGGGTTATTCACTAAAGTAAGAATGCAAAGTGAATTTCAAATTCAAAATAGCTGAAGTGGAAAAATTCTCTGTCAGCTATGCTTTCAGTTCAGCTACTGAAAGAAAAAAAAAAAAAAAGGACAATAAAATAAAGCCTATGCTGTTCGATGGGACACTATTTACTGATTGACACCCTGAGCTAAGGCAACATGTCCCTGCTTGGTAGAATAACCCAGTATAATGAACTTCATCTTACCAGCTCATACTAGACCCTGACAGAGAAAGGAGTCACACCGTGCACAGAACAGCTCTCTAGTAATGGAGCAGTGACTGACTGTCTGTCTGTCCTCACAGGTAGTGTTCTCGCTGTAATACAGTCTCCCGGTGTGATCTATACCCGACCCACCCCTGGCAACCCCCGTCGCCGCCGCTACCGCTACCGCAACTAAGCTCGCTCCACATTCAAATCTCAACGACTAGCGCGCGCTGCGCTCCTTCTCCACGCTGCACGAGAGCGCGCACGCAACGTGCGCCAGGCCCAAGCCAGCGGGAGAGGATTGCCGAGCCACGGCCTGAGCGGTGAGATGGCGGGCAGTGTGTAACGCGGGGTACGCAGCGCACTCTCACTCCGTTACACGGCTGGAGGAGAACCTTTAACGCTATGAGAGGGGAGGGGGAGGGAGTTACCGCACGTTGTGCGTTGATAGAAAGCGGGGAGCGGGTTGCTAGGCGGTATTTACTGACTAGGGCTGTGTGCGCTGGGCATTATGGGATATGTAGTGCAGGGTAGCTGGTGTGCTCACGGTCCGAGGTGGGGGTTGCATTGCATAATACTGTGTGTGTGTGTGTGTGTGTGTGTGTGTGTGTGTGTGTGTGTGTCAGTCTCTGTCCTACATACCCCGTGATTGCAGTCACTATTAATATCAGAAGGAATGAGACACTGGTTATCCTCAGTATTGATGATTGGAGAATGAGCATTTAATTAAAGGACTACTGTGTTGTGATTAGGATTGATGTATCAGTAAGTCAGTATTATAAGGTTCAGGCCTCGCTGCTTTGTGGTGACGGTAGAAGTGTATCAATAAAGGAATAAATTATGTTAGCGAATGTCCAAAAATTAACACTACAGAAAAAAAAGAGCAACAATAAATTTCAATGTTCTGTTTGCTATTTTGTATCCGTCTTCTATGAGTCTAAAACAAGTTATAAGCATGCGTGTAATATGCATAAGGCTATCCTAACTATAAGATAAGGCCAGGAACTAATGAAAGTATTTTTAAAAGTATTTAAAACATTGGGCAGACTAGATGGGCTGAATGGTTCTTTAGTGCCTTCACATTCTATGTTTTGTTCCTAAAAAGGCAAACATTGCTGTTTGTGCTTGACTGGATCCATTACTACATAATACACTGCATAATTCAGCTGTCTGCTGTTAAAGGGACACTATACTGTAGTCACCAGAAGAACTATAGCTTGTTGCATTTGTTCTGGTGAGTAGAATCATTCCAGGCTTTTTGCAGTAAACACTGTCTTTTCAGAGAAAATGCAGTGTTTACATTACAGCTTAGTGATAAATCAGTTGGCTACTCCTCAGATGGCTGCTACATGTGCTTCCTGGGGCACTGTTGCACAATGAGCAGTACAGCCATTCAGTGTCTCCACCCTTTGCATGCAGACACTGAACTTTCCTAATATAGATGCATAGATTCAATTCATCTCCATGAAGAGATGCTGATTGGCCAAGGCTATGCTTGACTTGTGCTGGCTCTGCCTGTGATCTGCCTCTTTGACAGTATCAGCCAATCCTATGTGAAAGCATTGTGATTGACTCAGACCACCACTTCTGATGATGTCAGCAGTCAGGTCAGAGGCAGCAGCTGCAGTCTTAAATACAAGTAAGATTGTATTAAACTTAGGGAGGCAAGAGTGTGGTGGTGGGGAGAGGCCTAGATGGTGGTTTTAACACTATATGGTCAGGAATATACCTTATAGTGTTCATTTGAAGAATGAGGAAAACCTATTTTAATGTTATGTTTGGGTGAATGAGCTACTGAACAAGGTACTGTTAGTCCATGCATACATGCCCATGATGTCAAAAATTACAGGGAAGTAAAAGCCCTGTAGCATATTGCCACTGGAGTCAGCATAATGAAATAGAGTTGTTATTCTGCCAATCCTTTCACAGCAAGGGCGGAATACAGAAATGTCTATAGACTGGTGTTTCACCAGTATAACATCCACAGAGCTGTGGTGCTAGAGCAATAACTCAAAATTTTCTGTTAAATTAAACTTAATTTTTATTTATGTGAACAAGTATATGTTCATAACCTTTGGGATTCAGTCAAAGGGGCCTGTATCACTTGACATCAATTTTTTTTTTTTAAACCAGCAAACAAACCAAAATAAAGCAAGAGAAACTTTGCAAAGTATGTAATAAATGTTTAAAATATACTATAATCTTTGTCAGATTGCATTATTGGAGATGCCTCTCAGCTGGGGAAGTTTCTTAAGCTACCTTCCCTTACCAATCCATCTCAATTTCAGACCAATCCATTAATGATAGAAACAGAGCATCATTATGCAGCAACAGGAGAGAGAAACCCAACACTTGAGCCTGCAGATGTCTACATCTGCCCATCATGCCTACGCACGTTTTCAGCATTTTTAGGGATAGGACACTGATTGGTTAGATCAGTTTCCCAGATATAGTGGATGTGGAAAGCATACGAAAGAAGTAGGTAAATGTGAAAAAAAATCAAATTTACCTGCTTTTTTTAAGCCTGTAGAGTGAGGAAACTGTCTCATTCACAGCTAATGCTTTTTAAGTGAACCTGTCATTGCTTTAAATATTATTAAGCAACTACTTCCTACCTTATGCCGCAGAACTATCTCATTTAGAACGCCATGCTGGTTTCATTGTATCAGAGTTATTTAGTTAATCTGTTCCTATATTCCAAATCAAGTGCAATGAAATCATAGTAGATACAGATCACACAGAGCGTGAAATTTAGTTGTTTTGTGGGAGAACCATGTAGACATGTCCTTTTGTCTCAAAACTCAGTTCAGTGCATGAAGGACTCTGGCGCGAATGGTTTAGCAAATGAGGTGAAGGACCATAATGGTAAATTGTTAAAAATGTATAGTTTTGTCAACATTTTTCCTCGCACAATGCTAGGACTTTTGTTTCTTTCTTAGAGCGTACCTTAACATACTCATGACAGTTACACTTTTATTTGAAGTGTTTGCTTAGATATAGAGCACAGCTGGAATCTATGAGACAATGGAAGAAGAAAAAAATAAGATACAGTAAAATTCAGAGTTAATTTTATTATTATAAATAATTCCCATAAACACAAATGGTTCTTGCAATTAACATGATACACGTACTAGTGGTGACCAAAAGGTAGATCCCCAGATGTTGCAGAAATACACTCCCATGATGCTTTACATTCTATTAGAATGCCTTTAGATTGACAAGCATTATGGAAGCTGTAGTTTTAAAACATCTGGGGATCTACCTTTTGGGCACCCCTGTTTTAGACTGTTATATGAGAATATAGGTATATTACAATGTTTATACCTATTAACTTTCCATCTGGTGGTCCAGGATTCACGTATACATGTCAAATCAATTCTTCCATATCTTTAATCGTATAAAATCACAAAAAGAACACAACATAGTATAAAACCAACAACACCAATAAAATAGGAACGATAATTGCACTCAAAAACGTGGTACCATGAAAAGAGGTCAGTAGGGCATAACACAGGGAAGTAAAAGCCCTGTAGAATATCGCAGGTATGTCTCTGGAAACGGTTTCAGACGTACCTGCAATATGCTATAGGGCGTATACTATGTTGCATTCTTTTTATGATTTTAAGTGATTTAAAGATATGGGAGAATTGATTTGACATGTATACGTGAATCATGGACCACCAGATGGAAAGTTAATAGGTATAAACATTGTAATATACCTATTTTCTCATTTCACCTTGACTGCACCACACCATTTCTTTCTTTGTTTTTATATATATCAGGGTTTTCGGAGTTTACCGGGGTATTGGTGTTCAGGGTGAACACTATTATTGTTTATATCTTTTAGACGGTTATATGTCTGTAGGAAAAATAGCTAGTTTGTATCTCAGTGGCAAATAACAGGCTAGGGTGTCTTTGTGCAAAACATTTGTGTGCGCATTATATATTAGCCAGTTAAGGACCAAATTTAGTCTTTTTTACCATCATCACAGTCTGGTCACTAAATAACCTGGAGCAGTATGAAATGCCCTATCTATTCAAGCGTCACTGACACCCCTTTTCAAATTGAATGTAGACCACTTGCCAAGTGTAACCAACCCCTCTGTCTCAAATACCACGTATGAACAGCAGCCATGATTCCCACATATTGGGTGAGATCTAAGCCAGGATAACAGTATTCTAAACACATTTCTGCAGCAAAAGGATGATGAAGCTAATTTTCATTTGAATAGCTTCGTCAATAAGTAAAGCTGTTGTATCTGTGGTACAGAAAATCCACTGACTCAGTAATTTTCCTACGTCTGACACACTGGTACCGCTGTCTGGAAGTGTCACTGGGAATTGGCCCCGTCTATGGAGCATCCTGCGGATCCTACATAGACTTTCATGTTGTTTTCTTGCGTGAGAGTATAACAGTGATGTCGACTCCTGGCTCTGAAGCACCAAGAGCAGAAGAGGACCATCTGAATGATGCAGGGGGCAGGTTCACGAAAGTTAAAGTCACCTTTGCCTGCCACCACTGTGTGACAAAGTCTCCTTCTGGGATGTTGGCTTATTTTGCAAAGACCCTCGATGATGACAGTGCTCCTGATATTTCATCCACCAGAAGCCCCCATCAAAATGTTGTATTCTCGCACATGAGCAACAGTGCAACACTGCTGTTTTTAGAGGATCCCACAAGAGTCTCCATAGAAATTCTCACGACGACTGTGGAAAATTGTAAAATGTGACAGCAGCAGCTATTTGTCAAGGTAGTAGTTGTTACTACTTTGTCTTTGACTTTATTGGAATTACAATGACATTCCAATACAGTCTTTATACATAAAGATTTTATCTTTTTGAAATGCTCAAAATATTTGGAGCTGCTTAACCCCTTAAGGACCAAACTTCTGGAATAAAAGGGAATCATGACTTGTCACACATGTCGTGTGTCCTTAAGGGGTTAAAAGTAACACATCTTGTATAGACCAAAATTGGTCTTTAATTAAGGGTTTCCATTTATGACTATACTGTCCCTGTGCAAAAGGATGAGTTGCCCTTTCTCCTGTATACCAGTTCATCCACTCACCTGCTTTATGACAAATTGGAAAACAGTCTGAGAGTCAGACATATTTAGGAGCTAAATTGATCTTCAGACAAGCCAGTCTAGGAATTTTGGTATCAATTTAATATTGTTGGATATACTTTTTTATAAGCTTTTTGAGATTCAGATTTTTGGATGAACTTTCAAAATTAAGAAAAACATTAAAATTTTTTAATTGTTTTATAGTTTTTTGATATAATTTTTATATTTAAAATATTTTTGCACACAAAAAAAAACATTTTAAAAGTTTATCCAAAAATATTACACCGTTTAAAAAGCTTATCCCAAAATATTAAAATTGTTTGAATTCTGTAAAATAAAATTAGACAGAATATTTCAAATGTTAAGAGTGAATGTTTGTGCCTTGTATACCTCTGTAAAATCAGTGTATTATTTTGTAAATATTATAGTTTCTCTTTTTTTTATTTTATAAATTAGGTTTTGAAGTTTTGCGGCCCTTGGGCCGTTCCCTTCAGAAGTGATCATAATGTCACACAGAGGAGGTGATCGAGACTTGCAGTCTTCAGCTCGCAGGATGGGTACCTCCCTGCTGTTCCAGCTGTCTGTGCATGAACGAGAGCTGGATCTAGTATTCCTGGATCACAGCTATGCTAAGCCTTGGAGTGCTCACCCAGATGCTAGCAATGCCCGTCCAACACGCACCCTCTTTATCACACCTCGGAGGCAGCAGGAAAGTACATTGTAAGTCCAATGCTTCCTTAATCTTCTATATCAAAACAGCAGAATGTAGTACTGTTGAATCTCTGTATTGCTTCTCTATCCCACAAATATAAAAACACAGATAACTTGGTAAACTCATATGTGGTAAAGTTTAAAGTTTCCTCTCTGACTGCCTAGCTGATTCCTCATAGACTGGTCATGAAAGGTGGTTTACTTGCTGTTATTAAATGCAGCAAGTAAATGTGATTCCTATGTACCTTTCCCATAAGTCCTGCATAGCAATATTCAGAGTATAAATGACAATTAAATGCTAGTTTAAACGTCATCATTGCACCGTTTGCATTTTATCTTTTTTTTTTTATGGAATTATGATAGAGCTGTTAATGTATATGATGGAAACTTGTCCATATTTTTTATAAGGTCATATTAAAGGGACACTGTAGGCACCCAGACCACTTCAGCTAACTTAAGTAGTCTGGGTGCTGTGACCCTTTTACATTGCAGCTCTAAGTCTGCTCTCTGTGGCTGTCTACCAGACAGCCACTAGAGGGCTTCTGGAATCCAAACAGACTTCTAGTCTGTTATCTGATGCTGGACTTCCCCACGCTCTGCATGAAGACCTCAAGCAACAGATTTTCCCCATAGGAAAGCATTTTTCATTGAATAATGCTTTCCTATGGAGAGGTCTAATGCACGTGCGGCCGTTGCCATGTATGCGCATTAGGTCTCCCCGATATCGGCAGAGGAGTGTGGGCGGAGCTTGACCCAGAGGGTCATCGGTGCTGGATTCATGTAAGGGGAGGGGAGGAACTATAAACCCTATAGGGCCAGGAAAACGGTTTTGTTTTTCTGGCACTATAGGATCCCTTTAACCCCTTAAGGACACATGGCATGTGTGACGTCATGATTCCCTTTTATTCCAGAAGTTTGGTCCTTAAGGGGTTAAGCAACATAAAACAACTTAGTGTAGTAGTTATGTTGTGGCTTTTATATTTGTCTAAAAGTGTTTGCTTGATGGCTTAAAAAAATAATTGTCAAGTGATGCATGTCCCTTTAAAGCCTTCATTGAAAGTTGTCTGATCCTGACAGTGGATTTGAACACTACATCAACAGGGGAGTCCTCCTCTCAATATTACCCTAATGATAATTAAAGGGAAACCCCAGACCTCTAAAGCATTTTAGCTTGCTGAAATGCTTTGTGTAAAGAGTGCCCTCCTTTTTTTTTTTTGCATCAGTACATTTTTTTATGGAAATTTATACTTTTACAAATTTACCTGGTTCCACCCCCTGGCTTTGAAGCAGAGAACAGTCAATGTTACTTCCAGGTTGGGTTGCCCAGAGCACTTGCAAAGACTTCTCATTGAGCTGCATTGTAAAGTCTGTGATTGGAAAGCCACAGAAAGTCTGGGCAGGATAAGAAGGGGAGGGATTAAAAAAGCTTCAGACAAGAGAAATACAGGTTTTGCAAGCTGTTTTTAGATATCCCCCTATGAAAAAATGCATATTTAAATGCATGCAAATTTTAATTTAGGGTACATCTATTAAACAGGGATTTTTATTTATTTTGTATTTGGCAAGTTGAATGTCTATTAAAATTACTCCAATCTTACCAACTGACCTATTAATGGAGTGAGATATGTTTGGACATACAAAACTATACTTTTTTTTTTTACTTTGAACTCCGACTTGATTTTTTTTTTTTTATTAAAGTAATTTTTATTCTCATACATGTGGCAAAATACATGGTACAGTTTGGATATTCTTATGGTATAATGTCATTGGTACAGTTAAGAACATTCCATGCATTGGTGGTTACAACATTACAGCATTTAAACATTGTTTGTCACATTGTGTCTATATTACCATATGTATATAAGGCACTCATGGCCTTCTGATATAGTTCTCACATGCTGTGACGTTTTCTTATATCAACATCTAACAAACTCAACAATAGGGATGGGGGGTTACTAAAGGATAAAGAGGGGGTTTGGAACGGGTGGGAAGGCGAGCCGTGCCACGGGGGGGGAGGGGGTCTATTATTTCTTCCTTGTGTTACACTTTCCCCTCGTATACTGCCAGTGTAAATGGGGCATTCTTTTCTATATCGTTTGTCGGCAGCTAATTTTGATGTTGGCATAAATTTGGCTTATGCTATCTAGAGCTGGTTTGAGATATTTACCGGGTGATGTTCGGAGTGTTATTCTGTGGTACTATTGTCGGTATCTTATGTTATTGTTGTTTTTTACCTTTGTACGATATGCTAGATACATTTTGCATAATACATTGTGTTTTTTTGGGGGGGTTTTTTGACTTTATTTATTTTAAGATGTACTGTTTTATCTCTCTTATTATTTGACTTGAGCAGAAAATTGAATTGGTCAGACTATACCTTTTTTGGCAATGACTTTCTCCTCTACCTAAACAAACTCAGGGCAACTGACTGGAGACTCTGTGAAAATTCCACCTAAACAAACTCAGGGCAACTGACTAGAGACTCTGTAAATCCCTTCTGTAAGGTCCATTATTTTTGCAGTAAGCCACCATGAGAATGACATCATACATCACGGAGAATAATTATCCTGAGGTCTCAACCTTTTTGATTTGGGAAGCACACAAATGCATCTTGAAAGACTCGGTGCTGATGAGACCTTATGATGGCCAAGTCCAGAGGTTTATGGACACGATATAACTTTGTATCCACACACTCATCTAACTGTGACCCACCACTACCGAAAGAGTTGACAGTCGAGGTGTGTGCTCCCTCAACTACGTAATCTTTTGTGTCACAGAGCACTCAAGAGCACTAGAACTTCCATATAACTGGAGATAAATATTGGAGGTTACTAGCACATATGATCTATAAAAAGCTAACCTTGACATATATTGCAATACTTCCCAGATAAGTATACAATTCTACTCTGATGTCTAATCACAGTCAATCTACCATTTCTCTCCAGTCACTGCAACTGGATGTATTAACAGATATCTAAAAACTTACTTGACTTTACTTTACATCTGACGCAGCCAATCTTTTTAAGAAAAAAACCATGAGATTAAGAATGTAGTGTTGTGGTTATGGTTCCTGGAGTGTTCATTTAACCATATTATAGACTTTCGTTCGTGACCTCCGTTTCTCATAAACCTTCTTTTAGAATATGTCACTTATTTTATGATTGAATGTGATATGGCAAGACTTCGTTTCGTTTAAAATGCTTCAATTAAATATTATTTCAAAATAAAATTAAAATGCTGTTATTGTGTTTACTCTGTTTCAAAATTTTTCAGAGAAACAGATGTGCCTATCGATGTTGAGACCATCAACCCCACTCCTATGCCATTATATGACAATCAGAAGGCACGAAGTGTGATGAACGAATGTGAGCGTCATGTAATCTTTGTGAGGACAGACACAGAAGCACCTCCACCGCCCGATGACTGGGAAGACCATGTCAACAGGTGAGTGCGCTATACAGGTGATGAAATGCCAAGCAAGCTAGGTTTCTAGTTAGATGTTGTGTCACTAATGAGAAGTGTAAATATATCTAAGGTGACTACCTTAGAAAAACACACAAATGTGGTATATTAATTATTTGTTTTTACAATATTTTATTAAAGGGATGCATGACCTTGTTCAACATATTTTTAAGGGTTCTATAAAAACAGTAGAAGAACAGGCAGGGAAAGGAATAGGACAGAGATGAGAAACAACCAAAGCTGAGGCATATTCAAAATGTAGAATCCGGGGAATCCAAGTATTGAGAACATGTTCATGTGAATCTTATTGCTCTTCATCACTTTAATGTGCTAGACTTTTTTTGCATGGTTGGTAGACCTAAGAGGTACCTTGCCAGGGTTGAGCAAGTCTCTCTTTCTAGCTGAGGTACAAATACTGGGGATATAACATGTTTGGAATTGGGATGCCTTTGACGGTGCACTGTAAGCTTGGGGTCATTTAAAATATCTGTGTGTAAGAAGTACTGAATGATCAGAAAATCTCCATCCACAATGTTTTTATAAATTGGTGACATTTCTGTTGCATTTTATATTCCAAGATAATTGAGCATACACATGCAAACACCAATTAAGGATGTTTTGCCCATACTTTTTTTTTTTTTCTTTTTTTTTTTAAGTAACTATTAGTTATGTTATTAGATTTACACAAAAGCTGTACAGGACCATCCTGGCATCAGATACAGATTACTACTAAATATGTTTAGATGTTTTTGCTTGATTGTGTTATGTAAGCATTAGAGCATTACAAAAAGAAAATGCCTGTGGTTCGTGTGGGAGTTATGAGAAAATGGCAGTTATTAGTCAGTAATGCAGGAAAACTGACATTTTTTTAAAAAGAAATTGATGCTTTTTAGCAAATAAAACCATTGCCTCTCCTTCTCCCTGTCTTTCAACTACCATATTCATCTACTTTACAACTTTAAAGGTATGTCCAGCTCCATTGCCTCACTTTTTTATTGTGTGTGTTTAGTAACGATTCTGACAGCATTGGCAAAATGTCTGTTTTATTCACTCTTTTAGCCCGAGTTTGTGATATTAGTAAAAGCATAGTAGTGGAGGCTTAAAGTTACACTCTAGACTCCAAAAGCACTTAGGTTTGCTGAAAATCTTTGTGTGAAGAGTGGCACATTTATAAATTAACCTTGTTGCATTCCCTGGATGTCAATCAGACATCCGGTTTTGTTAAAGGACCACTATAGGCACCCAGACCACTTCAGCCTAATGAAGTGGTCTGGGTGCCAGGAACAGCTAGGGTTAACCCTTTTTTTTTTTATAAACATAGCAGTTTCAGAGAAACTGCTATGTTTATAAATGGGTTAATCCAGCCTCTAGTGGCTGTCTCTTGACAGCCGCTAGAGGCGCTTGCGTGCTTCTCACTGTGAAAATCACAGTGAGAAGATGCCAGCGTTCATAGCAAAGCATTATAAATGCTTTCCTATGAGACTGGCTGAATGCACACAGCTCCTGCCGCGCATGCGCATTCAGCCGAAGAGTAGGAGGAGAGCTCCCCGCCCGGCCCTGGAGAAAGAGGTAAGTTTAACCCCTTCCTCCCCCCTCAGCGCCACGGGAGTGGGACCCTGAGGGCGGGGGCACTATAGTGCCAGGAAAACAAGTATGTTTTCCTGGCACTATAGTGGTCCTTTAATTCTTGGTTTGTTTAGCTCAGTATAGCTAGACTCAAAAGGCAGAGCACCTGCCTTGCAAAGATTTCTTATTCAGCTGCATTGGGAAGTCTGTGATTGGACAACCACAGAAAGTCTTTATTGGGGAAAAAAAGAGGAGGGCTTGCAAAGGCTGCAGACAATGTGGGCATTTGCAATTTGTTTTTAGATATTCCCCAATGGAAAAAAAAAAATCAGTTAAGATTTCATAAGCTTTGGTCACAATAATTACGATTCGATATTATTCAGCATTAATAGGAATGGAAGTAAGTTATTTATACACGAGTGGTAGTACAACTTCATAGTATGGGTCTATTCACTTATGATGTAACTGTGGTTATTATGTGGGTTTTAAAGGGGTAAAGGAGGTGAAGCGATTTGGTATTAGTAAGATAATATATAAGAGGTAAAGCCGTTTTAGATCACAATAGACAGGGGGAGTCGGACCATGTGTGTGTGTATATATATATATATATATATATATATATATCTATCAAGGAAATATGTAGATAGAATGGCTAAGGGAGGGGAAAGGAGAGGGAGGACTTGTACTATCATATTTAAGAGCTGGAGAGATATGTTGAACAGAACTAGAATAGCAATTTATTGTAATATGGTTTTTTTAAACCAACACAATCCAATATCCTAGACAAACTAACTGATCTATTGAAGGCTATAGTGTTAAATAAAGGTCGGATATTTGGAATACTGTTTGGTCTCTGATGAGGTCTGGAGAATTTTTTTTCTTTTCATTTATTTCTGCAATTATAGGTAGGTCCGGTTCAGGTAGATATAAGTACACAGGTCTCCTTATTTTGCTTCTTTCCTGGGATACGTTCCATATTTCATATTATATCTTGGAATTATAATGACTGAGGGAAGGGAGAGGAGAGGGAGATTAGTACTATTATAATGGATAGCTGCAAAATACATCAAGTAGTGTCAGATTAGTAATTTATTGGGTTATGGCTTTAGGAGCTAGTGTGGTCATATATTCTAGTCAAAGTTGACAGCATTGTGGATTGCCATTTGACCGATTTTGGGCTAGATATTTGGAATGCCATTTGGTTTCTGAAGAGTTTGGAGGCCTTCCTCCTCTCGCTAGGGTCTCTATTCCTGCAATTATAGGCAGGTCTTGTTCAGGGGGCTTCATATATATATATATATATATGTATGTGTGTGTGTGTGTGTATGTATGTATATATATATATATGTGTATACGTCTCCCCACTGGATTACCAAGAGGCGGTTTGTTCCCCCTCTTGAATTATTTTTTGTTTTATGTACTTTATAATGTAAATGTGTATTCTTTTTTTTGTTTCTGTTTTTTCTTTTTTACTTTTCTGAGACTCGATTTGGGGTGTAATCAGGACAATAGGTGTTATGATGGCACTTAATGTGATATCATGGAATGTCCAGGGTTTGAATTCACCACAGAAAAGGGGAGCGGTCTATAAATTTCTAAATGGAAATGATATTGATATTGCTTTTATTCAGGAGACACACTGGATTAATCCCCCAGAGAGACTCTGGAAGTTTAAGAAATTCCCGTTGATATTTTCTTCTAATATGGAGGGGAATAAAAAAAAAGGCACTGCTATCATAATCTCTAGCAGAATTAATTTTGAAATGATACATCTAACTGGGGATCCAATGGGAAGATATGTGATACTCATCGCAAAAATTAATGGTATTATATATACTTTGGTTAATATTTATGCACCAAATTCGTGCCCAGTGGACTTTTTGGATAAAACTATGGAAAAGGTTGATGAATTAGCATGTGGTAACATCATAATTGGGGGAGACTTTAATTGTGTATTGGACCCAGCACGGGATAAAAGCCATAAAAATGTTAGAGATTATAAATCTGTAAATACCTATGTTTCTGATTTTTCTAAATTTCTAGATAGGAATTCTCTGTTTGACTGTTGGAGGACTTTTAATCCTAGTGAGAGAGATTACACTTTTTTTTCACATGTCCATCAGACCTATTCTCGAATAGATATGTTTTTGGTGAAAGCTGGGTTTTTAAGTTCTATTATTAAATCCAATATTGGATCCATAGTTGTATCAGATCATGCACCAGTATTCATTAAGGTTAAGTTAAAAGGTGGTCTTAGACCAAGGACAAGGTGGAGACTTAACGAAAGCCTCTTGAAATCAGAGTGCAACATTGATTTTTTGTCATCTGAAATTGAAAACCTTTTGATTACCAATGATAATGGGGAAGTTTCTACGGTAATGGTATGATGTACCCTTCAAAGCTATATAAGGGGATTATTGATTAAACTTGGCTCTGAATCTAAAAGGAAGAAGGGAGAATCTCTGCAAGAGTTAAGAATAAAATTGGCAAATAAGGAACGTCTAAATAAAAATATGGTGAACAAAAGACTTAATTGAAGAAATAGCTAAATTAAGGGAAACTGTCAAAGATATAATTTATGATATGGTCAATAAAAATATACTATTCCTTAAACAACGATGGTACCATAACAATAACAAAATAAATAAAGACCTTTCTAATAAAATTAAAAATAACCTCAAAGATAAATCTATAAAAAAAATTGTCTTAGGTGATAAACATTTAGTGTCACCAAATGATATTGTAAATGCATTTGCGGAATTTTACAAATCCTTATATATCCTACAGGAGGTAGGGAAGAGTAGAGAAGAAATGGATACATTTTTGAGTAACCTTAAATTACCAAAAATTAACCAAAGGAAGTTGGAAATGCTGAATGCCCCATTCTTATTATCAGAAGTAACAGAAGCAATAGATAAGTTAAAATTGAATAAGGCTCCAGGCCCAGATGGCTTTTCAACAATGTTCTATAAAACTTTTTCTAGACTCATTTCCCCTATCCTTTTAGAGATGTTTACGAAGGCGTCCACTGATACCCCCTTCCCTAATGAGATGTTATTGGCTTCAATCATTCCTAAACCCAAAGTAGGGAAAGCCCCAACACTTATTACTAACTATAGACCTATATCTCTCATTAATTTAGATATAAAGATATTCTCTCAAATATTGTCCAATCGACTTAAAGAGGTAATTGGAGAACTGATTGACGTTGATCAGTCTGGATTTGTGCGAGGGAGAGGTACTACAGATAATACACGTAGGATATTTAACTTAATATATAGAATAAATGAGCATAAATGGGGATCTGTTATTATGGCCCTCGATGCTGAGAAGGCCTTTGACAGAGTCAGTTGGAGATTCCTGGACTCTGTCATGGGCCAATTTGGCTTAGAAGGTCAGTTTAGACATAAAACTATGTTGTTATATAGGAGTTCTACAGCTAAAATAATTAACCCTTTTGTTGAGTCTGACCATTTTGAGGTCAAAAATGGTACTAGACAGGGTTGCCCTTTGGCTCCCCTGTTATATATTCTTACAATTGAACCTTTGGCCACCTTGATCAGACAGGATACCAATGTAAAGGGGGTCAAGTTTCTCAATGGGGAAACCAAGGTTTCCCTTTTCGCAGACGATGTCCTCCTTATCCTGACGGATCTGATGGTTTCAATTCCATCAGTATTGGATGCTATATCCATCTATAGTATCTCCAACTATAAGGTCAATATGAAAAAAAAAACAAATTTTTGCCTCTTTTTTTTACCTGAGGCTCAGAAAAATCTTCTGACTGCACATTTCCAACTCTTATGGGCAAAAGATACTATTGGCTATTTGGGGATTAAAATATCCTTTGATATAGAGAGGATGATACAAACAAACTATGATAAATTATTAAGAGATCTACAACAACTGGTAGACAAATGAAGGAAGATTGAGTCCTCATGGATAGGAAGATTAAATATGATCAAGGCATTTCTGATACTATCTTAGGGCGATTCCTTATAGACTGGGGAAAGGTATTCTTAACAGTTTTCAAACTCTGATTTCCAAATGTATTTGGATGGGTTTTTTTTTCTGTTTGCTTGTTTAATTTTTGTTGTGTTTTTAACATTTATCTCTGTGTCTGGTTGTCTTAATGCGCTGGAGGATTGCCTTTGGGGTACCTCACATGAATATGTTAAAACTTTCATATAATAAAAATAAAGAAATATAAAAAAAAAAAGATTTCATAAGTTGTGTGTGCCATGTAATTGTACTCTTTAATACAATGCGTACCAATAATGCCACTTCAATGCCAGACACCAACATCTCTTATCTTCAGGTGTGGATAGAGTTCTTGCCAGAACAAATGACAGTTTAATTCCAGTTTGTGATAACTCGTTCTTCCAGGTCTGGATGGAGTCCTTCTCAGAACAAACTTTTCAACAAGATCCTGAAAGCTCTTCAATGTGATCGGCTTGCTCGACTTGCTAATGATGGGGTGAGTTTTTACATTTTAATAAAAATAACTAGTTAGTAGGTAAAACATATTCTTTTGTGTCATGCTTGGTTGACCAATTAATATTTGCTGTGGGGTTTTTTTGTTTTGTTTTTTAATTAATTTATTTATTTTACAAATAACTGCAGTTTTAAGTCTCCGAGCAGGGACAATGGTTACAGATTAGCCTCTGCATCATAATATTTGCAGTGATGTAATTGTGGATGGACTAATCCTTTAAATGGACATTGTAGGCACCAAAACAACTTTAGCTTAATAAAGCAGTTTTGGTTTATAGATCATTCTCACTGCTTAATTCTCTGCCATTTAGAAGTCACTTTGTTTATATAATTCTAGTCACACGTCCATGCAAGTGACTCGCACATCCTTCCTAAACACTTCCTGAAAATTAACGTAGATATTCTAGGTTCCTGTATTGCACATTCTGTTTAATCTAGAATTTCTTAACTCCTGCTTTCGTAATGGCCTCCTAAGCCCTTCAGGATACTCCTGTGTGTGATTAAAGTTCAATTTACAGAGCAGGAGATAAAAACTTAAAGGGACTCTATAGTCACCAGCTGCATTAACAGAGTGATATAACTCCTAAATGGCAGAGAATCGAGCAGTGAGACTGCAGGGGCATGATTTATACAACCAAACTGCTTCACTAAGCTAAAGTTGTTTTGGTGACTGTAGTGTCCCTTTAAATTAACATCTAATTGAAAATCAAACTATTTTTTTCATGCTGTCTGAGTCACAGCCAGGGGAGGTGTGGTTCGGGCTGCATACACAGAAACAAAAGTGATTTAACTCTTAAATGGTAGACAGTTGATCAGTGAGACTGCAGGGGTATATAATATATACACTACAACTGCTACAGTTTTTTTTATGCATATAAAGAAAAATCTACCTTTAATGTCTCTTTATTTTATACAGTTTCTTGTAATCGGCACTGCTCTATTTTTAATATTTTGAGACAAGCCAGGTGTGACACAATAAAACTTCTAACCATTTTCAAGAAAAGCATGAAATTCTAGAAAATACATTAATGAACACATTGCTTACAGTGTCATGTTTATTTAACTGATTATTGCTTTGTCTCTTGAGGCCTCCAATGAACCAGTGTTACGAAGGATTGCAGTGGATAAGTGTGCACGACGTGTACGCCAGGCTCTTGCTTCAGTGAGCTGGGACACAAAGCTGGTCCAATGGTTACATGGAACTTTAGTGGAGACACTCAGTCTTCCATTGCTTGCTGCATATTTGGATGCTTTGCAGACTCTTAAAGGAAAGGTAATGCTGTTCATGTTATAAGACGTACTTGCAAATCCGTTTTGCAGACATCAATTCAAGAGTTCAATAACAAGCTCTCTCTGATCCTTCAAAAAAGACACTTTGCAGTGTATGTCCCTGGTTTATATTTGTGCATATTTGATGTTTGATTATGAGAACAGAAAATAAAGAATAAATAGCACCTGGACTAAAATACTATATATTTCATTTATATTTTTCCTTTTTTTATTTGGAAATGCATTTGACAGATGAACATATGAAGAGTATCAGAGCGATGACTTCTTAAATGTAAACTATCCTTTCAGATCCCAGGTCTTATAGACCGAATGTTGCTCACCTCCACCGTCAGAGCAGGAGGAGCAAGTGCAGAAGCCCTTTCCTTGCTCCTCAAGAGGCCATGGGACCCAGCAGTTGGAGTCTTATCACATAACAAACCGGTAAGAAGAGTTCTGCATAGACTTATATAGCAAACTGATCAGTTGATTTGTTTTAGTGGTACATAGTGTGGTCCATTCTATCTCCCTTTATCTAGAACAAGCTTCCTGGCTCACCCCTTATCCTCATTGCTCCCTCTGGACCAACCAGCTCTGTATTCCCTACATCAAGAAGGCACCGATTTTGGCAGTCTCAGCTCTCCTGTTTGGCCAAGGTATGTGACATTCATTTACTATGTATGAAAATAATTATTTTTGGTAATGTTTGTTGGAATATATACTCTCTACAATACTTTGGTATTTTTTAAATATAAATGTCTGAAAATGGTATCTACAGTTAGACATTCTGTTGGGATGCTGGAGAGTATTCTAGCACACCTTGCAATATAGTCAGTTTGGAAAAAAGGAAATAGGCCACAACAAATCATCCTCTTTAGTTTTCACATTGACTATAGACTCCTTATCCCAAGTAGTCATACTTTTTTTTCTATTTTTATTTTTTTTTCTAAATCAGAGTTTTATTTGTTTAAGCAGTTTTTATACATCCGTGAGATTCGCAGATCCCCAGAAAAAAATATATATATATATATATTTTTTGTAATTCAATAACAAGTAAAAAGTCTAGTCAAAAGTTAAACACAGGTGATATACATCGTTATCTGAGCTCGCAGGCGCCCAATGTTGATGGACACACAGGTCCCTTGTGGTGCTCCCTCTATTAAGTGTGTAGAATATGTTACAAGGATCAAGAGGGGATGGGAGGGTTAGTAGTAAGAATGCATATGTGTATTTTCAATTTTCAACTTCATTCCTACATCAATAGACATATTCACAAATACCGGACACTTCGCATGAGTCGTAGTGTGTAATGAGGTCGGTGTTGGAGTTGTCACTACAGACTAGTTCTGTAGGCTTATGCATAGCGCATGTGGCTTCCGGGATTCATCCGATTGGTGTTTTTGTACTGGGTTCGCCGCTAGAGCTGGCTTCGTGTTCCCCAACTGGTTACTTGTGCGCTTAGTGCTACACTTTTTGTGTCCGTTAAAAAAACAAAGCTTGGGCTGTCCGTTCGTGATTATGGTCTGTGTGTCTTGTTGCGTTCCGTAACGTAAGTGTCAGGGCATGTTTTATGTTTAATCCTGCCCAACAGGGGTGCTGTCTGCATCAGGCCCTCATCCCTAGTTTCTCCTCTAGTCTTTATCAGGCGAGTTCGCTTTCGCTTAGTATGTAGAGGTATTCTGATCAGTGCGGCGAGCTAGGTGGGTGCAGTCCCCCGCCTAGCGCACAGTTGAATGTTATCGGGATCAGGGGTCTCGGTTGGGGCGATATATGTTGGTTCCTTCTCATGGTTGTCCACGACTTCAGCGTCTACACGATGGGTGATTCGCTGCCTAGCTTTCATGCGGCGTCGGCTGTGCCCTGCCATATGTACGTGTGGAGGGCCTTGTTCGTGCTTTCCCTATCCAGGGCTGCCCATAGTTTGTTAGCCGGTGCCGCATGCCATTCACGGATCCTCTGGAGCACCGTTGCTTGGTAGTATTTACGGAAGTCTGGCAGTGCTAGGCCTCCCCACGCTTTGGGGAGACATATCTTGTCGTGGTTGAGGCAGTGAGTGCTCCATTAACCCGTACCCTTGCACTGGGATCAGTGTACAACGCCTCGATCCAGGTGATCATTCCCCTTCCCAGGCCAATCCTGTTTAGCGTTGCCATCATGAAGCTCCACGTTACCCGGTCAAATGTTTTTTCTGCGTCCGTGGAAAGCATTATCAGGTCAGTTTTCTCTTTGAGGGCCAGACCTTGTATGGCGAACGCCCTTAAGGTGCTGTCCCTGGCTTCCCGGTCTGGTATGAAACCTGTTTGTCTTTTTTTCTATTCTTAAAGGACCACTTTAGGCACCCAGACCACTTCAGCTTAATGAAGTGGTCTGGGTGCCAGGTCCCTCTAGGATTAACCCTAGGATTAACCCTTTTTTTTTTATAAACATAGCAGTTTCAGAGAAACTGCTATGTTTATAAATGGGTTAATCAAGCCTCTAAAGCCTCTAGTGGCTGTCTCATTGACAGCCGCTAGAGGCGTTTGCGTGCTTCTCACTGTGAAAATCATTAATGCTTTCCTATGAGACTGGCTGAATGCGCCCGCAGCTCCTGCCGCGCATGTGCGTTCAGCCGAAGAGGAGGATCGGAGGAGGAGGAGAGCTCCCTGCCCGGCGCTGGAAAAAAGGTAAGTTTAACCCCTCCTTGCCATCCACTCCGGCGGGAGGGGGTCCCTGAGGGTGGGGGCACCCTCAGGGCACTATAGTGCCAGGAAAACGAGTATGTTTTCCTGGCACTATAGTGGTCCTTTAACTTGTAACATCATCTAAAAAATCGTAAGTAGGCGGTTTTAGGTTGGGGCACTTTTTATTTGTTCTCTATCTCACCCGTGTACCACATGGTTCTCAGTTTGAGTGTGATATTTCACATAAATATGTGTATCCTTATTGTAACCTGCCAATTCTTTCACTATTTTTATCCAAAAGGTCATTCCAGTTGGCACTCAGTTGCTGAATAGTGGCAGTGGGGTGTCTTCATTGCAGTGCCTGGAAAACATGATTAGTGCATTGCGGGGAAAAGTCCTTGAGGTATTTCTTCCACAGAGTTATATTTTAACCGCAAATCATTACGTGGACTTATTCCAGTTTGTGAATTCTTATATTTTCCCTATTTGTTTGCTTCTTCAGATTCACAGTCACTTCCCACACAAACCAGTTATCCTCATTGGGTGGAATACAGGGGCATTGGTTGCCTGCCATGTAAGTGCCTAAACAATTATTGCATATCATATTGAACTATATTAACAAACTTGCTGAGCCTGGCATCAGTATTTAAATAGCAATCAATGTTTGCATACTGAAGGAGATTCATAGAACTAGCCCTAAATGCTTTCATGCAGCTTTCAGCTACCCATCCCTAGGCCAAAAATGGAAAGGTATGTCAGAGTTCTGGGCATACTTCTATATGTCCTGGATTGTTCCTGGTCTAGTCTGCATCAGGACTGTACCTGATCCCGTATTCAATGTGCTTGAGATGCTGGCCAGTGTTTATCTGCATTGTCTGCTTGTCTCCCCCCGTCTGCTCTTCTAAACAAACATATGACATTATAAAGTATATAATACTTTCACCCTGTTGTTTTGATACTAGTTAGTGTGATGAGACACAGCATAAAACATTTATAATTAATGCTATCTCTCTGTTAATATCTGTCAGGTGTCTTTGATGGAATATGTGACTGCAGTTGTCTGCCTTGGATTTCCTTTGCTCACTATGGACGGACCACGAGGAGTGAGTTATATGACAATCTCTTTGCCTAATCTGCTTTAGGTGCCCATTGGGTACCGTGCCTACACATACATTCTTGTCTAGTAAAGTAATAATCTGAAAGCCATAATACATTTTATTAGGCAGTGATAGTAGTTTCCAATTTTCATAATTTAATGGTTCCATAAATGTTGTTTATTTGCTGGTCAATTTGTTTGCCTTTAGTCCTTGCATACATTTGAAAGTGGTTTAATCTGGGACATATTTCAATAATTTGCAAAATAAGTTTCTAATTTAGTAAAATTGTTCTTCATGGGAAGGGTGTTAGAATTCCAATATAAGTGACAGCAGGGGACAATGGTTGAACCTCCTCCATAATACGACAGGAATCACTAATGCTGCCCTAATACTCTTTGCTATTATTATTTTTACCGCATGTGTGAAGACTGTGTTGTCATTTTCGGGGAACCTCCCCCACCCCCATTCCCGACTTTCAAACAGACAACCTGTCCTGTCACTCCCTGGTTTGTTTAGCTCAGTGATGCTAAACTCAAGAGGTAGTCGATTGCCAATAGCACCTGCTTCCTTATAATGATTTCCCATTGAGCTGTCTATATCTAATTTATATTTTTTTTATATTTGGGGGGGGGGGTTGGAGATTTCCTGTAATAGTTTGCCTTGCTGGGGTGTTTGTCTTGTGCAGCTACTATGTATTATAGGATATTTCTGTGCATTGTAGTGTTATTTGAAAGAGTAGATACAGGTCTATTTCTGCCATCTAGTAAGAAATGCTGCTGTTCAATGTAGTTTTCAGATAAGTAATATCAATGACACCTACCGGATTCTCCCCTTTGCATGAGTGATTTAGAGAAGGATTCTGCATTTTGCTAGACATTTTTACAGCAGTTAAGAAGGTGGAGGCCACGGATTTTGGGGGTGATTAACAGTGTCCATCCTGATAAACTTTTGTAGACCCTGGGGTGGTTAAAGGCACACGCCAAGTAGTTAGGTGGAAGGTCGTGTTTGCAGTCACGGCTAGAACATTTTCAGCTCTCCTAGTGTTTTCTTTGGGACGGTGTACCTTAGTGTACATAAGTAAGTAGATTTTCTCATGTCATCTCATCATTTGGAGTAAGGAAAGATGAATGAGAAAACTTCAAGTGAACTGAAGCACCTTTTGGTTTCCACACACTTGTGAAAATGCTTTCAAAGAGATGTATGGTAAAGGCACACAACCCTTCCATTCAAAACAGCACGGAACTTGATTTTCACAGTCGTTTCATAAATTGTCTGTAAGGCATAAAATGTACATTTGTAAATCTACACTGAAGTGTCTCTTTGTTTGTCCACATAAAACTCTTACTAATTGGAGAATGGTTGTAGGACCATTTGAACATAAATAATTACTTGATTTAAGGTTCATTGTTTTTCCTGACTTCAATTTTGTCCTGTTTAGGATGTGGATGATCCTCTACTTGATATGAAGACTCCAGTACTCTTTGTGATTGGCCAGAATTCCCTTTTGTGCCATCCTGAAGCAATGGAAGATTTTCGAGAGAAGCTCAGAGCTGATAACAGTCTTGTTATTGTGGGAGGGGCTGATGATAACTTGCGGTAAGGATGAGTTGAGGTTTACCATGTCTTTTTAATTTCCATGCTACAGCTTTCTGCAACCATTCATGCAAAATGTCTCCGTTGTGTTTCCTGACAGTTCTTTTTTCTGTAAGTAACTGTAAATGTGTTAACAGGTGTATTTTATAGGCGTAGAGGGGTGATGTTTGGGAGGGGGCAAGGATGGGGTTTTTGTGGGAGGAGGCCAAAAATTTTGGTTTGACATCAAGCCCTTAATATTTTTTTTGACCCTTGCTGGACCCCTGATGGAAGGTATTATGAATAGTGAAGAGGGTTTATTTTGGTAATAATACAGCTTTTAAATTATGTCTGTGATCTTTCCTTTATGCAGTATTTATCACAAATATTCATTACATGATGTTCTAAAATCAAGGATTCTTTCTGTAATGCAAGTTTGTTTATATATTTATTGTACATATTCACTGTGTATAATACATTGCAGGGTAAATATGTTTGCTCATTTTGCCTCTTAAAACTCTTAAGTATTACTTGTAATAGCATGGCTACAGGTTGAGGAGAAAAGCTAGCCTAAAAGAATAAATGACTTGCTGAGCATCGTGAATATTTTTCTCTGCAACAGTTGGTATGCCAAAGCATTTACATTGCTTACATTCCCAGATTATGAATTTGACAATCTTAGGGTTTGGTTTTTGTATGTAAAAAGAAATGTATGGAAATGCACACCTGGAGCGTGAAGGAGATTTTTTATTTCTTCTTTTAAAAAACATTTCTGTCTAAAGGGTTATTTCAAGAACATGACCATTTCATTGATTTGAAGTGGTCATTGTGCTTGGAGCCTGTATATGCAGAGAAAATGCTCTATGGTTCCAAAGGTCTACATCCACTTCTGGCAGCTTCATTAGCAAGCAGGAACAAGAATTCATGGCTGGCTAATGTTGATTCTGTGCATAACTGATGTATGTCGTCTGCATGCTTGTGGCAGACTACCAATGGCAGACGTCTCTCCTCCCCCTGTACCACCCAAGCTTTCCCATCAGCCTGTCCATTGGAACATCCCTTCCTCACCAATGAGGAGTAATGATGTCACTAGAGGTGGATATGGTTACTTGGAGAACTCAGGGCCGAGGTAAGTTTTTATTAAAAAAACAACAGTTTTTGGTTGGAGCAGCCAGTTAATCAGGTTTAATTACCTGTTGACCTTTCTGTCATTAGAAATATATATTGCTCTGAACAGGTATATAGTGACAGAATGGTTTGTGTTGAAGTATGGGTAGACATTTGTGGGGGGGTTTTAGAATAGTATAATCAAGAATTATACAGATTATTATAATCAAGGTGGTAAGGCAAAGATAAGTGTACTATTTCTGTTTCACATTCCAGGATAAGCAAAATAAAGAAGAAGACAGAGAGCTTGACACAGAGTATGGTAGACCGATGTATCCAGGTGAGATGTGCAAGCATAGTTCCCTGCATTATGAAATAGTTTTATACTGTACTAGGTTAGCCTTGTGGAACAAATTGTGTCTCTTGGTCTGATGCTGAATTACAATTCCCATTATGCTCACTCAGCCTAGGGCTCCCTGAGTGTTATAGGAATTGTAGCTCATGGAGATATATAGTATTACATTTTACAAAGCCCCTGGTAGCCATGATATATTTAACCCCTTAAGGACTGGACTGTTTTTGCGATGTTGTACATTTGCGACCAGACATATTTTTACACTTTTGTGGTGTTTGTGTTTGGCTGTAATTTTCCGCTCTCTCATTTACTGTTCCCATACAAATTATATATTGTTTTTTTCAGGACAAAAGGCGCTTTCTTTACATACCATTATTTATATAATCTCATGTATTTTAATTTAAAAAAAATAAAAAAATATGATGAAAAATTGAAAAAATACATGTTTTTTGACTTTTACTTGAAAAATCTTTTACTCATCTACAAAAGCGAATGAAAAAAAACTGCTAAATAGATTCAAAATTTTGTCCTGAGTTTAAAAATACCCAGTGTTTACGTGCTTTTTGCTTTTTTTTGCATGTTATAGGGCTATAGGTACAAGTAGGATATTGCGGTTTCAAAACATACATTTTTAAAATTTATCAATAGTGACATTGTAACACTATTATCTGTCATAAATCTCTGAATAACACCCCACATGTACATATTTTTTTTAAAGTAGACAACCCAGGGTATTCAATATGGGGTATGTCCAGTCTTTTTAGTAGCCACTTAGTCGAAAACACTGGCCAAAGTTAGCATTCATATTTGTTTGTGTGTGAAAAAAGTAAAAAAAACTAAATTGAACGCTAATTTTGGCCAGTGTTTGTGACCAAGTGGTTACTAAAAAAGACTGGACAGGGGGGCGGGGCCGGGCCGCCATGCTGACCGGTCGCATGTAGGAGAAGCTCCAGGGGCATTCTGTCAATTTGGCTGAAAAACACAGCTCAAACACCAAACTCAAGTTAAAAAATCTACCTGCAGCTGGTACACGACAGGGGACATCGCAGTGGACTCTGAGATCGGGAGTTTTGGAGCCCGCAGGGGTGATCTAAGGCTTTGGAGTTTGCGGCCTACTCGGAGGAGAAGCGGTGCAGACGGCCGCTGTCCTGCTCTCCCCCTCCCTGCTGATGCCACACACCTTCTCTTTGGTGCGGTGACCGGCCTCGTTTCCCCCCCCCCCCTTTGGGCCGGTGGGGGTCATCCCGGCCTCCACTGGAGAGTCTGAAGCCGCACTACAACACGGGCCTACCCAGCACTCTGCAACAAAATGGCGGCCGACCGTGCCCGAAACTGACACCACACTAAAGCCGGAACGGCGCCCACTTCTAATACACCTACCACGGCTATGCCACAGACAGCGGGAGTCACGTTCTTGGACACTCACGTTACAACTCCTGACAGTCAGAGCTGGCGCCCGACACGCAAACCACAAATCCGTGAGCCGTGCAGAGTATCACCAGCACGAAGATTTAACCCCCTCAGCGATCCCGAGGTCGAATCTGCACCAGCACCGACAAGCGCAGGATCCGGCCCCAAGGCACAGTGCCAGAAATTAGCAGTCAGAGGACAAGGCGCACTCCTGCCCCTTAGGATTACAGCCTCCAACCGGGTCGCAACACAAGAGCACACCATACAGCTTATGGACGAAGCTAGATTCCACTGCAGAGACATCATTAAAGGGGACCCTAACACCAACCTCTGGGACACTCCGGCGCAAGGCATAGGCTGAAGCGCCCACCATACTGCCTCCCAAGGGTATTGCCGTCTTTAGCCTGGCATGTTCAGAGCCCCCACAACAGCTAAGTACCCAGACACAGAGGCCTGATGCACCCCCCAAGTAGACTATGCTTCGGTTTTAACTCTTACCCTTAGCGGTGATGGGACTGTTAACCATGCTGAAACCAACTCCCAGTGGCTTAAAGTCTAGTTCACTGTTGACCTAACATTTTGTACTTTTCCTTATGTTTAGATAGTTTAAGCGATGTTACCTGATGCTATAGGTACGACTTAGCGATATTTACCAACTCTTTAACGCCTTATAGCCTATGTTTGTTGAGCGTGACTTACCTATGCATTACACAGAGCCCAGCTATTGTTATACGGTGTAATAGATTGTATTATCACTACACTAGAATAGCCAACCTAGCAATGCTAAAAACCATTCATTTAAGGCTACTCTGACAATATGAACGCTTAGTAGAGCTTGTTATTTACATTACAAAAAAAAAAGTGCGAACTTCTATGCCACAGTCTAACATATGTAACTCTTGAAACACGCTGTTGTGGCGTACGTTGACAACCTGTAATAACCTGCACAACATAAATAAAGAATTTAAAAAAAAAAGACTGGACATACCCCATTTGCAATACCTTGGGTTGTCTTCTTTTGCAAATGGTATGCCATCATGGGGGTAATTCTCATTCCTGGGCTACCTTACGCTCTCAAAGGCAACGTAACCAACCTGGCCATTTTCAATGTAAAAATATTTGACCCATATATTTGACCTTGTAACTTTCAAAAATGCTATAAAACCTGTACATGGGGGGTACTGTTTTACTCGGGAGACATCGCTGAACACAAATATTAGTGTTTAAAAACTGGAAAACGTATCACAACAATTATATCATCAGTAAAAAAGCTGTTTGTGTGTGAAAAATGCAAAAAAAGTAACTTTCACTGACAATATCATCGCTGTGATATGTTTTACTGTTTTGAATCACTAATATTTGTGTTCAGCGAAGTCTCCCGAGTAAAACAGTACCCCCCATGTACAGGTTTTAGGGTGTCGTAGAACGTTACAGGGTAAAATACAGTGCTAGCAAATTCAATTCTCTGGAATTTCGGCCTGGGTTGGCAGGCAGGTCCCTCAAATTGCAATCAATAAAATTACCGAATTATGTAAAAATATTACATAAATACGCACGAATTTAAATATATATGCATATTTATATATTTGAAGTCTACATGTATATTTATATATAATTATTTAAGTGTAATTTTGTATATGGACGTATGTATATTTCTTATTATTTTTATTTATTTTTATATACAGATATATATACAAATTCATTCTATGTATTTTGATATAAATATATATATATTAATTTTAAAATACAGTTAGAATAAAATTTCATATAGCTATAATTTTTTTTTTTTTTTTATTATTATTTAAAAAAAATGTATTTCATTTAAATTACTTATTTATATTTTATAATAATATATATATACAATATATATAGTTATTATATATATTATATATATACGTGTGTAATTTAATTATAAGTGTATTTTTATATTAATATAAGTACATATTAATAGAAAAATACACTTAGTATGACATTATATATATGATATATAGACATATATTATATAAATATAATATATGTCTATATATCATATATACACATATATAATTATTTTATTTTTTTTAATTAACACTAACTTTATTTATTTTTTCTGATTTTACACTAGCAGGGAGACTGCCTGTCAGCACAGACAGTCCCCCTGCAGGCAGACACATGGACACCTATTGTGACCATGTGATCGCTGTGTTAAGCGATCACATGGCCACAGGGGTCCTAATCTGCCGTGGGGAGACTGTCTGGGCTGCAGGCAGTCTCCCCACAACCGAAGCCACGCTGATCGCCGCCGGGGGAACGACGGCGATCAGGTAAGTAGCTCTGACCGTTAGGACGGTTCAGGACCGTCATCGGTCGGCAACGCAAAAATGCCGATGACGGTCCTGAACCGTCCTCGGTCCTTAAGGGGTTAATATAGTTTTAATGACTATGACAAAGTCATAAAAAAGCTCTACTGCATTATAATTCACACAACCTGGAAATAAGGATCCTCTTTCATTACAATGTGCTGCAGTTAGAGCTTTATTAACCAAATCAATAATTGCAAGGGAATTGCAGGTTATTATTTTATTATTTCACAATTCCATTCTCATGTCTCCTCATTTTTTGGTTTAGCAAATGTAACCCATGTGTGGAGGAATTGTATTTCCCACTGTGGATTCTGACTGGTAAATGATTGAATGATTAAAGTATTTATCATACAAGACAATTCTAAATGTTAATAAAATTTGAATTCTCAGACACTAAAGCTATATAAGTGGTCATTCATGAGTAAATTTGATTTGTAAGCCATAGATGAATGGAGAATATTGCAGTCCTAATTACTGAAGGAGTGGGAAATGTATTTTCCTCTGTTTTCCATAAGAGCTAAAGGTGACTTGTAACTGCAGGTATATTCCTGTTATAATGTTTGCGGTTTTAATTATTGCTTTTGCATTTATCATCTTTGCTTTTCCATTAACATTACAAGAATTTGATTTTAGGATGAGATTGCTGATTTTTTGACTGGGGTCTTGACCCGATCTGAAGGTCACACTGGCTCGGACCCCAGAGACCTTGATGCTGAAAAAAAGAAAAAGTCCCGTGAATTCTTACGGAGAGACCTTTCTCTGGACTTGTCAGAGAGGAACAGCAGACCTGCATCCCCAGCAGCAAGATTCCCTGCTTCCCCTTCTGGATCTGAGGTGAGGAGAGAGCAGATAATAAAGGTCAATCTCTGAAAAAAACATTGCTGATGTAAACAATCCTCTTACTCCATCTTTATTTAAAAATTTTTTTTAAATAGTTCTGTTGACTTGACTATGCAGTTTGTTCTACTCAGCATGGTGGATATGGTTTGAATCACCATATGTCTAAATATAGTGGGGGGGGGAAAGAGAACAAATTGTCCATTTGGATGCAATGACCGATCCTAATAGATATTTTTACAGTCTGGCATAATAAAAAATCCCATGATTCCTTGCCTGCAGTCTGTGATCATGAGAATGAAATATGGTAGTGCTATAAAAATTAGTCGTATCACTGTGATTTGGGGGAAGGCTTAACCCTGTTATAAACATAACCGTTTCTCTGAAACTGCTATGTTTATAAAAAAAATGGGTTTACCCTAGCTGGACCTGGCACCCAGACCATTTCATTAAGCTGAAGTGGTCTGTGTACCTAGAGTGGTCCTTTAACACTTTTTGAAAGGATTTTCATAAACCTCTCTCCACCACAACATCTTTTACCTAGGATTTACATAGCTCTTGGCACTGATACAGCCATTTCTCCCCGGTTATGTTAGCCAAACTTTGGTCTCAGTCCACACCGCTCATGGTACAGTGTGAAGTGATCCGCTGGGTCGTGGTTCAAACGTGATGTCGTTCCTGGGGTTGCATGCCACCATATATGGGCTCCTCTTTGGCGTAGCCATTGAGTTAGGCAGTCCCAGGGTGGCAAGGAGGGGAGATGCTCCCTCGACAAAGTTTACAACATGGGTAGTT
>CAKOES020000025.1:0-31296 GCA_933207985.1 Pelobates cultripes
ACACACACTCTGCATTCACTACAAATTTACACACACTCTGCATTCACTGCACTATCACACACACACTACATTCATTACACCGACACACTCTGCATTCACTACACACTAACACACACTCTGCATTCACTAAACTATGCATACACTCTGGATTCACTATACTGACACACACTCTGCATTCACTACACTAACATACACTCTGCATTAACTGTACACACAGCATCCACTACACAAACATCCTGTATTCACAGGACACACACTACATCCACCACACATTGAAACACTCTGCATTCACTATACACAGACACTGCGTCTAATACACACACTACAGACACTGCATCCACTAAACACATTTCATCTAGTACATACAAACACCTACATCCACTACACAAACACACACTACATCACTGTACACACACTATATCCACTACTCAAACACACTCTGCGTTCACTATACACACTGCATCCGCTACACAAACACACACTCTGCATTCACTGTACAAACAGTATCTAATACACACAAACACTACATCCATTACACATATTCTAATTCACTTCCACTATACACACCACATTCAGTCCTGCATCATTGTCAGCGGACCAGGTAGGGCGTGTGCGGGCCCGGGAGGGAGGGAGGGGGGGGGCCCAAACCTGGTGCTTTGTCAGGGGCCCCAAAATTTCTGATGGCGGCCCTGGGGGCCAGGGTACTAGGGTTTGTTTGTTTTTTTAACAGTGAGCAGCCATAGGCGGTATAGCGAGTAGGGGCAGAATTTACTAATACTAAGTAATTTTTACTTAGTATTAGTAAATGTGGCTGAAAGACCAATATCGTGGGAATTAGGGAGTTATCTACTAAGCGGCTGCAAGATGCAGCACTAATAGGAACGGAGTTTAATTCATTAGAAACTGTTCTCATTGTATTAGGACGCAATTCGGCAGTTTTGCTGGCGTCCTGTCTAAATGACGGGATGTTCGGGAATACTGACAGGAAGCATCACGGGAACAGGGAGAAAAGTTAACAATTGTGGGGAAATCTCTCTGACAACCGGAAATGAAGCACACTTTGCTCCTCCGCTGGTCACAGATGGTCAGGCGTAGGAAACCTCCATAAGACAAATAGTCCCTACTTTGTCTTATGTTTTAAAGAAAACTAGAGCAGACAGGAAGAAATGAAGAACAGATCTTGAGAGAGGGAGAGAAGAGGAAGCGATTAAAGAAAGGTAAGTTCAGCATGACAGTGCTGCTTTAAGACTGTTAGCTTGCCAGACCGTGTCAAGTATATGTAGACAAAATCCAGATGTGACCTGAACAGATACTGATAATGATAAACCAAGTGCAGAGTGTGTGGTATTTTAGTCATTGAGGAGATATATCCTTGTTGGCAGACTAATAACAGTATGGAGAAATTCACGCTGTAGGGGAAGGTGAACTAAGCGGTGTGTTTATACCCGGTAGTTCTGTCTATCTCCACAGAGTGGAAATGGAGTAGGTAGATATACATGAGACAGGATAGATGTAA
Source organism: Pelobates cultripes (assembly GCA_933207985.1). Taxonomy (NCBI): domain Eukaryota; kingdom Metazoa; phylum Chordata; class Amphibia; order Anura; family Pelobatidae; genus Pelobates; species Pelobates cultripes. The sequence goes on from CAKOES020000025.1 coordinate 1,517, forward strand.
AGATATATTCCTACCAGTACTACCATACATTAGACTATATACACATAGAGATAGTGGTCAGACAGAGATATCGATAGGCAGAGACAATATATGCTAAAGTAGTGAATTTATTCAAAACTCAAGCCCTGTCCACTTGTGCCTTCGAGGGCACCCCTTAAAGTAAAGCCTGAGAATCTCCTACCGGCTAAAGAAAAATTATACACCTCCTCCCACCATAAAGTAAAAATAACTGCCGTATGGATTTAATAGCGAAAAATGCTCATGCTGTCAGTGCAGATAATTAAGATTGGTAGCAAAAGCTTTATTGACAGTGCTGCTTACCGAGAACCAGCAGTTAGTGTCTGGATTGGGAGACTCGATGTGCCATTGTGTCAGATAACTATAAAGCCGCTCACCAAAGATTGTGCGCGAGAAGTGCCGTGATTAACCTGCTCATGCTACAGCAGGGATAGAGGTGAATCACTGCTAGTGCAGTGATAATGGATAACGCCAGGTAAATGCCCCTGGCGCGCATTCACCGCTCTGGCTCATCAGAGGTGAACCGTGCTTCAGATCCAGCCCGGTAAAAGAAGGGGTAAGATGGATCTCATTGGTCAGTTTGAAATGTGGTGGACCAATGGGAATTGTTGATTGTAAAAGGGAAGTTCAGTACACTTAACCCTATCAATACTAGTCAATTGTGTACTTATTACAAAAACTCTGCCCATAGACTTATACTGGGCAGAAGTTGTTTAAAGATGTAGACACCTACTTAAGTATAGAAAGCAATCTAGCATTATCCATGGTGTGTTGTAGGAGGGGAATTTGCTAAACTTGATACATAGTAAAATCATGAGCTAAAACTAAAAGAGACTATATTAATGGTTTTAAATGATAATAGTCAGTGATCAAAAATGAAATAGGACTAAGCTAAAGGTAAATCTAAAATATTGATGAAAAGAGTAGGCAAGGGGGAGACTGAGAAAGTGTGAAGTGGAGAGAAATTAGAAACATGAATGGAATGACAAGGGGTATAGGAGACGAGATTGAGTAATGAGAGGCCCTGTTGGAACACGGAAAGATAATAGCATGAGGAGGAGAGAAGAAAGATGAAATGAGTAAGAGACAGTTATACATTTTATGCACTAGATTTACTGGACTTGTTCTCCACCCCCTCTAGCTAACAAGTTGGACAACTATGTGTCCCTTCACTACAAAGAGGCTGAATGTCACTAATTTAATATGTTTATCTAATGTCTTTACAGGTTAGAGAAGTGCAATCTTACTTCATCTTCCTGTGAGGATATCTGCTCTGTTATTTTAAACAAATGTCTGGCCAAACTTGAATTGTCACAGAATGAATTGCAGGACTCAGGAGTGAAATATTTGTGTGGGGGTCTCATGCAGTCAGGATGTGTGCTGCTTGAATTGGGGTAGGTGTTATACTGTGTTACACTGTTATTATTGTATCCATATTTATACGCATTGTCCTTATTGCCTCTCCATTAATCCTGCCTTTAAATAAGCATAACCACATCCTCTAATACTTTCCAGCTCCTCATTTTCACTATCGCATCCTAGATTCCCAATTGATGTTTTCCTCTTTTCTACTCTCCATGTCTCTTTTTTTCTCTCTCAGTAACTGACAAAGTGTTAGGGTAAACGTGCATTCAGAACCCGCTTAGGGTAATTCTTTGCCTACATTATTACCCCTCCCTCCCCCTCCCAGCTTCTCACAGGTACTTGGATCTGAGACTTTGAAATATTTTTGTAGTTTATTTGAATTTATCTAGGATTTTATCTGGATCGCAAGTTACTTACAAGGTCTGTGTGTATGTTTTGTACTGGAGGTGAATTTGAGCTTACTTTTACTAAGTGCGTTTCTGTTTGGAATTGTGGGGAACACTCTAAGGAATGTTACCACTTGCTCTGTCCATTGTCACATCTTTCTGTTGGCACTCTAGTATCAAGCTACCCAAGTTACCTGGAAAGGAGTGATGCAAGGAGACATCAGCGTCTAGCCTTACCTTTGTAGCTCTCTGGCATCCTCCTTTCTGTGTTAGCTCCAAATTCCTCTACATGACTTTGTGATTGCATGGAAATGACTAACTGTCTTAATCATAAAATTGGTAACACTCTAAAAAAGAAACTTCTTTAATCTGTGCTCATTCTTGAACTTTCCAATACATGCTTTCCAAATTCACGATGATTATCTGCTGAAGTACATGATTTATGTGCCCTCTACACAATTTCAAACATATAACCTAACATCAACTTTAAACCCTTATGATTTGCAGCAATTATCTAACAAAATTAAGTCTTTCCAAGTAGGCTTTCTCCTGTCTTAACCTCTCTTTTTTTAACACTATCCTGTCACTTACCCTAAAGAATGTAGCACCAGCTACACACCATTGTCTATATTAACTAAAACCAAGGTCCTAGAACACAAAACTAATCTAACTCCAAAGGTGCTTGTACTTGCCTGAGAAGAATGGAAGTAGTTATGGTGTAGACCAGAGTTTCCATGTAGTATATATGGTTGTCACACTATTTCATTTCAGCCCTCTCCATTACCAAACAAACTTACTCACCATCTCCTTCTTTTGTAATTTCAAGCACCACTTTAACATATTATTTTACTCTTTTAACACTGATCTACTCTCTAACTTCACAGCTTATATTTGCTAAAAGAAGACAAGATACAGTGAGGGAAAAAAGGTATTTGATCCCCTGCTGATTTTGAACGTTTGCCCACTGATAAAGAAATGATCAGTCTATAATGTTAATGGTAGGTGTATTTTAACAGTGAGAGACAGAATAACAAAAACAAAAATCCAGAAAAACGCATGTCAAAAAAGTTATAAATTGATTTGCATGTCAATGAGTGAAATAAGTCTCTGACCCCTTTGACTTAGTACTTGGTGGCAAAACCCTTGTTGGCAATCACAGAGGTCAGATGTTTCTTGTAGTTGGCCACCAGGCTTGCACACATCTCAGGAGGGATTTTGACCCACTACTCTTTGCAGATACTCTCCAAATCATTAAGGTTTCGAGGCTGACGTTTGGCAACTCGAACCTTCAGCTCCTTCCACAGACTTTCCATGGGATAAAGGTCTGGAGACTGGCTAGGCCACTCCAGGACCATAACGTGCTCCTTCTTGAGCCATTACTTTGTTGCCTTGGCTGTGTGTTTTGGGTCATTGTCATGCTGGAATACCCACCCATGACCCATTTTCAATGCCCTGGCCTGGCTGAGGGAAGGAGGTTCTCACCCCAGATTTGACGGTACATGGCCCCGTTCAACGTCCCTTTGATGCGGTGCAGTTGTCCTGTCCCCTTGGCAGAAAAACATCCCCAAAGCATAATGTTTCCAGCTCCATGTTTGACGTTGAGAAACAGACCGAGGGAGACTTACAGGTTTTTTGTGTTTCTTCCATTAGCGAATAATCGCACCAACTGTTGTCACATTCTCACCAAGCTGCTTGGCGATGGTCTTGTAGCCCATTCCAGCCTTGTGTAGGTCTACAATCTTGTCCCTGACATCCTTGGACAGCTCTTTGGTCTTGGCCATGGTGGAGAGTTTGGAATCTGATTGATTGATTATGTGGACAGGTGTCTTTTATACAGGTAACACGCTGAGATTAGGAGCACTCCATTTAAGAGAGTGCTCCTAATCTCAGCTCGTTACCTGTACAGGGAGTGCAGAATTATTAGGCAAGTTGTATTTTTGAGGATTAATTTTATTATTGAACAACAACCATGTTCTCAATGAACCCAAAAAACTCATTAATATCAAAGCTGAATATTTTTGGAAGTAGTTTTTAGTTTGTTTTTAGCTATAGCTATGTTAGGGGGGTATCTGTGTGTGCAGGTGACTATTACTGTGCATAATTATTAGGCAACTTAACAAAAACAAATATATACCCATTTCAATTATTTATTATTACCAGTGAAACCAATATAACATCTCAACATTCACAAATATACATTTCTGACATTCAAAAACAAAACAAAACAAATCAGTGACCAATATAGCCACCTTTCTTTGCAAGGACACTCAAAAGCCTGCCATCCATGGATTCTGTCAGTGTTTTGATCTGTTCACCATCAACATTGCGTGCAGCAACAACCACAGCCTCCCAGACACTGTTCAGAGAGGTGTACTGTTTTCCCTCCTTGTAAATCTCACGTTTGATGATGGACCACAGGTTCTCAATGGGGTTCAGATCAGGTGAACAAGGAGGCCATGTCATTAGATTTTCTTCTTTTATACCCTTTCTTGCCAGCCACGCTGTGGAGTACTTGGACGCGTGTGATGGAACATTGTCCTGCATGAAAATCATGTTTTTCTTGAAGGATGCAGACTTCTTCCTGTACCACTGCTTGAAGAAGGTGTCTTCCAGGAACTGGGAGTTGAGCTTGACTCCATCCTCAACCCGAAAAGGCCCCACAAGCTCATCTTTGATAATACCAGCCCAAACCAGTACTCCACCTCCACCTTGCTGGCGTCTGAGTCGGACTGGAGCTCTCTGCCCTTTACCAATCCAGCCACGGGCCCATCCATCTGGCCCATCAAGACTCACTCTCATTTCATCAGTCCATAAAACCTTAGAAAAATCAGTCTTGAGATCTTTCTTGGCCCAGTCTTGACGTTTCAGCTTGTGTGTCTTGTTCAGTGGTGGTCGTCTTTCAGCCTTTCTTACCTTGGCCATGTCTCTGAGTATTGCACACCTTGTGCTTTTGGGCACTCCAGTGATGTTGCAGCTCTGAAATATGGCCAAACTGGTGGCAAGTGGCATCGTGGCAGCTGCACGCTTGACTTTTCTCAGTTCATGGGCAGTTATTTTGCGCCTTGGTTTTTCCACACGCTTCTTGCGACCCTGTTGACTATTTTGAATGAAACGCTTGATTGTTCGATGATCACGCTTCAGAAGCTTTGCAATTTTAAGAGTGCTGCATCCCTCTGCAAGATATCTCACTATTTTTTACTTTTCTGAGCCTGTCAAGTCCTTCTTTTGACCCATTTTGCCAAAGGAAAGGAAGTTGCCTAATAATTATGCACACCTGATATAGGGTGTTGATGTCATTAGACCACACCCCTTCTCATTACAAAGATGCACATCACCTAATATGCTTAATTGGTAGTAGGCTTTCGAGCCTATACAGCTTGGAGTAAGACAACATGCATAAATAGGATGATGTGGTCAAAATACTCATTTGCCTAATAATTCTGCACTCCCTGTATATGCAACAGTTGTCTGCAGTTTAAGATTTACGACAGGACACTACTTTGACACAGAACACAGCATCTCACAGCAGCACAGGTGTTGTGGTCGTGATTTAAATATGAATATTACTTTTTTAATATATAATAATTAAGCAATAAGGAACAACATTAATATTTTTTATATTTTGTGGTATTATGGTCCAATATGTGGATAGAAAATACACAAAACATTGCAATATTACATTTATATTTAATATAACTATAATAAATAAACAGATGCTAGCAGAATGTCAATTTACTACAATAATTATACAATACAAAACTATGACATATTACTTACAAAAGGCTATAACAGTTACTAAATGTTATAATGGTTTCACATGGTACAATTCAAAACATGAACAAACTTACACAGGCCACAGCCTGTGGAGCTGGGGCCATCAGCTGCTACATTCCTAGACAGTCAAGGGCAGAACCAAAGAGCGAGACTGACTGGTTCAAAAGAGACCTGAATGCCTCCTACAATCTGTTTTTTATTCAGTGTAAGTAGCTGGCCTGTGATGTCACTGCCAGAAGCACATGGATTCCTTCACACTGCCCCTAGTGGTGCCTCCAAAGCATTACACTAACTATGCTTTCCTTATGATGTAAAGCCATTAATTCATAAATACCATTACAACAGCGTAAAGTAATAAAAACTTTGTCTGACAGTAGAATCACACTGAATTAACTCTTTCACTGCTAGCTACAATCCTCATAGGCAAGATATCCTATTATATTGCAAATTTTACAACTACAATAATTCTCATACCAGATCATTCACCATTCCTATGTCCATCCAATAAGAATAATTCCAACAAGATTTTACGTTTGCAGAATTATAACTTCCTTAATTAAGATTCACTATTTCTAAATTACATAAGCTAATATATTTGGATAATTGCCTGGTATTCTATTTTTAAAGTTAAAAGTAATATAGAGTTCATTGGTCCACCTGCAGGAATGGAATTCCAAATTCTATATATTATTAACAAATTATGACTCCTTAATGTTTGGAATTACCATCTTTTATCCAAGTATATTCTGCCTTTTACTAAAATCAATTAATTTAATTAAATAAAACAAGCATATTTACCAGTTCAGTTGTAGATTTTCTGTCAGATGTGTAGATATGTTCCAAGCATTTTGAATGCAAGTATGATGAGAGAATTGTATGAAAATAGAGTTCTGAAGCTGTGTTAATTGGAAAAAAAACCTTAAAATGAGGTGTGTCCAGCTTTGGCTCCAGATGTCAGACCTTAGATGTTAGGTGTGAGTTTGAGTGATTCTAAGAGTATTTTTTTTTTTTAGTGTAAGAGTCTCAGTGTTTTAGAGTAAGAGTCTTGAATCCAGTCCAAGAGTCAGAATCATAGGCGTGCGCACGGGGTGTGCCGGGTGTGCCTGGGCACACCCTAATCCCTGTGGCACGCCTATGGTTTGAGTCCTGCAGGAACAGCGTTCCTGCACTATTTTTGAGCAGGAACACTGGTCCTGCAGACACTCAGCGCCCCCTGTCTCACCTCTTGCCCCTGTCATGGGGGGGGGGCAAGAGGTGATGGATCCCCCCCCCTCTCCAGCTCAGCCACGGCGAGAGAGCTGTCTGCTCTCTGCTTCCCCTAGCCGCGCGCTGATGCCTGGGAGCCGGAATATGATGTCATATTCCGGCTCCCAGCTACTGTAGACAGCCCGTGCGGCAAGAGGGAGCAGACAGCTCCCTCGCCGCGGCTGAGCTGGAGAGAGGTGCCCGCCCCACTGGACCCCAGGGAAAAGTCCACGCCAGCACTCCAGGTAGGAGGCTGGGTGGACATTTTTTTTTAATTAAAATATAATAATTTGTTCTTGTGTGTGAGTGTGTCTGTGTGTGAGTGTGTGTGTGTCTGTGTGTGAGTGTGTGGGTGTGTGTGTGTGAGTGTATGTGAGTGTGTGTGTGTGTCTGTGTGTGAGTGTGTGTCTGTGAGTGTGTGTCTGTGTGAGTGTGTGTCTGTGAATGTGTGTGTGTGTCTGTGTGTGTATGTATGTGTGTGTCTGAATGTGTCTGTGAGTGTGTGTGATCTACCTCACCGTCCCACAGCAGCATGGAGGGAGGTAGGAGAGGACCCAGGGAGCTCTAGACAGAAGCTCTGCCAGGTTCCTCTCGCGATATCTGAGCGTTGCTGCGGCAACGCTCAGATCTCACGAGTGTTAACTCTAGTCCCGCAGGCTAGAGTTCATTCTCCACTGGACCACCAGAGATGGCACATGGCAGCAAGGATTTACTAATCTGCCAAATCCATCCAAACATACAGCACACACACATACAGCACCTACACACATACACCTACACACATACAGCTCAAACACACACAGTACACTAACCGCACCCTCACAAACACACACAAAAAACCACAACACCCTCACACACAGCACACTAACAACACCCTCACAAACACACACACACACACACACAAACAGCACCCTCACAAATACATGACACTCACACAAACAGCACCCTCACAGGACAAAGATACACACACAAACACCCTCACACACAAACAGCACAGTCACAAACACACACACACACACAAACACCCTCACATCACACTAACAGCACCCTCACACACACATCACACTCACCGCACACAGCACACTAACAGCACACACAGCAGTGTATGTGTGTGTGTGTGTATGTATCTATATATATATATATATAGATACATGTGTGTGTGTGTGTATGTATCTATATATATATATATATAGATACATACACACACACACACACGCGGCGTGTGTTTGTGCTCTAGGGTGCACACCCTAATGCGGCTGCGCACGCCTATGGTCAGAATGTCCATCCTCTTTTCCCTTTGTCCTTCATTTTTAAAGGACTAGTTCCCTACACGTCACTAGTTAATAGTAACCAATAGCGAACTGTGGGCGTGTCTTCCCTACAGACTATCATCTAGATTTTGGTCAGTAGATGGCGCAATTACATAACTGAAAGTTCTCGTCAGGGGGACAATTTACCTTTTTGTATAATGTGTTAACTGAATTTCGTGATGCATTTAACATCATCTGGTTATCTTTTTTTGGCTACTATTTGTCACAGAAGCTGTCATTTTCAAAGCGTTTTGGTTGGTTTTTACTAGACAGAGTGTCTGCATTTTAGTGTCATTTTAGAATTGGCACATGTAGCCTTAATCTCACCTTACCTTACAATGCAACGTTGTAACATTTCAATAGTTTTTAGAAAACAAAATTAATTACTTAGCGTTATCTGTCATTAGGTGTCTGGTTTTCTTACGTGAAACTGTAGTTAAGATTACACATATTCCACTAACATTAGTAAATAATATGATATTTTGTCATTGATATTATATCCATGAATATTCTATATTATTAACATAGTAGTATTTATATAATATAGTATAGTAAGTTATATGTGGATAGTGTGTGTATGTGTATAGATAAATATATATATACATATATATATGTACACACATTTGTCTCTGGGTTGTAGCATATTCCCTCCTCCCCCTCCTCCTTGCTATATACATCCCAGATTTTATCTCTGCCAAATGTTTACATATGTCACATTCCTTAGCTCAGAGGTGAATGCATAGAGTTACAAAGAGAGAAATGTGTGTCTGTCTTAGCCTTGTAATACAAAATGGAGTCACCTCTGTTCTGATGGTGACTTACAGTATACACTTTTAATTTCTGTCGTAACACAAAATGTCTACCAGTATAAATATACTGACATTATGTTGAGTTGACATATGTAGAAAGGTCATCGATACTACAGCAAAAATTCATCATCTGAGCAGTTATGTTGCCAATAGAAATGTCTCTGTCTACATGGAACCTTTGTGGAGACAGAGACCTTATTCCTGAATGGTTGAACAATTGACTTGATAGAGTGTTTTTTCTTTTTATTATTGTGTATCTTGTGTTTTTGCTACCCATTCACTACTCGCTTCTCGAGACGTCTTGTGTATACCAAACTGTTGAACAGTCATAAATTCATATGACCAATTTAGATCTACTTTTACTGTTGGTATCTGGGTCTTTTTCCATAGTCTAGAGATTAGTAAATTGGCAGATATTAAGTTATGGTAAAGGATGAATCGGGTTCGTTTTGGGAGGCCCTCTGGCAGCATGAACAAAAGACAGACCATTGGGTTATCTATCTGAGGTGTGGGTAATATTTTTTGCAAGAAGTTTCTGTTGTTGGTCCAGAAGTGTTGGAGTTTGTGGCATGACCACCAAACGTGGAGCATAGTGCTCCCTGCTCGCCCACACCTCCAACAAATGTAACTGGATGAAAGCCACATTCTGTGTATTTTATCTGGCACTAAGTACCAGCGGTATGGGATTTTGCGCTGGAGTTCCAGGTGGGAGACACAGGCAGTGAAACTTTTGTGGGTTGTGACTGCCTTCTCCCATTCCCGGTCATCTATGGTGTATTCTAGCTCCCTGTGCCATGCACGGTTGATTGTTTCTAGCGTGTGTTTTGTTTCCCTGTTCAACAGGGTGTACCCCTGATACATAAAGCTAGTGCAAACTTCCTCAAAATTTAGACATTTTCTTTGGATTAGTGGGGTCTGGTGGTGTGCATAGTTTGTCCATCAAGAATGATTTTAGTAGGAGGTATGAGAAAAGAGCCCTGTGGGGTAGGTCGTATTGGGCCAGGACCTTGGGGAAGGACAACAGGTGGCCTCTGTTAAAGACTAGATATACATAGTGTATTCCTTGCTCTGCCCATGTTTGCCATGTAAATGTCGGAATCGGGTATCCAATTGTTTGTATAAGTGTGGCTAGTCATATCCGAGGTTCCAACACAAATCTAACCCTCACTGGAACAGGGTCTATGTGCTAGCTAGTACATTGGAAAGGGGTGGTCTGGAAAGTTTTGACATCCAAAACAGTAATTTTGGGGGTGACCAGTAGAATTCCACCCTGATCCATTGGGGAGCTGTAGAAGGTTGGTTGAGTTGTGCTATATTGTGTAGAAAGACTGCTCTGTGATAGGTTGTTTGAGAAGTTTCGATACTACCCTTACTTTTTTCTCCTCCCAGATAAAGGATACTAGAATGCGTTGCAGATTCTTCAGGTATTGTTATAGTAAAGATATTTGCAGCGTTCTAAAGAAGTATTGGACTTTAGTTATGAGCGTCATTTTTACTGCTGCTATACGTCCCAGCCAGGATAGGTAGTGGCCCCTCTACAACTTGAGTGTCTTTGTAAATTCCTTTAGCAACCGAACATAGTTTTCTTGGAATAGGCAGGTATGATTTTTTGTAAGTTTGAGACCCAAGAAGGTCAAGTGATCGTTTCGCCAGTCCAGAGTGAATGCTCCCTGCAATCTAGTTATTAAGTCTTTCTCTATGTGGATACTGAGAAGTAGGTTTTTTTTTGTGATGTTCTGTTTGTTGTATAATATGGCACCATATGTGTTCATTTGTGCCATTAGGTTTGGCAAGGATGTGAGGGTTTGCGTTACTGTCACTAGGACATCGTCCGCAAAAAGGTTGAGTTTGTATTCTCTGTTGCCAAGAGAGATGCCATGAATGGATGGGTCTGCTCTAATGGTAGCCACCAGGGGCTCTAAGGCCAATACATATAGCAAGGGTGACACCACTGCCTGGAACTGTTCATAATGCAAATTTGTTTTGAGATAAACCCAGAGTTGAAGGATCTTACTGTGGGGCATAAATAGAGTACATGAACTGCATTGATGTTGGATAGTGGGGATTAGTATTTACTTAGTACCGCATCCAGGAAAAGCCACTTGAGGTGATATAATGCCTTTTCAGCGTCCAGAGAGATCAAAATACCTCCCTGTTCAGTTTTGCGCAGGCTGTGCATCAGGCTGATGACTTTCCGCGTGTTGTCTGACCCTTGCCAGTTTTGAGTGAATCCCACCTGATCATCATGGATCAGGGAAGGGAGGATTTTGTTTAGTCGTGTTGCCTTAATTTTTGCATATCATTTGGTGTCCTTGTTTAGGAGTGAAATTGGATGGTAGTTTTGGCTTCACGTGTGTGGTTTTCCCAGTTTGGGCAGTATGACAATGTGGGGCATTTTGCATGTCCTTTGGTATATCTGCTTTAATGATCATGGATTTGAATAGTGGGCCAGGTGGGGTGCTAGATTGGGGCAACCTTTTTGTAGTAGGTATTGGTGAGCCCATCTGGTCCTGGGTCTTTTTTTGCCGGGAGGCGAGAGATAGTGTGGAGAACCTCCTCTGTAACAGGAGCTTGTAGAGTGTCAATTTACTCATGGGATAGGGTCGGTAGAGACACCTTCTGAGGTATTCCTCAATTTGTGCGGGTGATGGCTGGGCTGTTACTGGGTCATTAACTAAGTTGTAGAGGGACTCATAATATTCTGCGAAGACATCACTAATGTCCTTGGGGGTCACTTTCTTCTCTCCGGATTGTGATGCAGGTACTTTTAATGTTGTGGCTGGTCAATGTAGATTCACCACTACCACTTTCATCAATTTGGTGAAACACTACAGAGCTGATGACAAACTAAAAGGTACACTGATACATTGCCACTTTCTCTTTTTTCAGAGGTGTAGAAATTGTTGATAATCTGGATACATTGGAGTTATACAATATGCATCCTTTATTTCCATTTTGACCATCCACTTATTTTGTTTAAATAAATAAGACAATGGACTCCTTCCATTTTTAATTATTGTAGAGAACCCATTGATTGAGAAACTTTAATCTGATGCCTTTCTTCTTCTTTCTTGCCAACTTGGAATATATTGCTCATGAATCCTGGAAAGTGTAGGGGAACCTCTTTCTTGAAAATCAATTCTTAAATTTTCGTGTCCACTAATTCTTTCTTATTTGAAAAACAGCAAAGAGGTTAGTAAACTTACCTGGATTGGCTACTCGTAAAAGTCTTTCTTGCATCATTTGACTGTATTTAGAATCCATGCATCTGAAGTGAATTATATTCCATTGGAGGAGTAAAAGCCTTTAAATCATTGTTGGTATTTCAAGGTTCAGCCACAAGAGTAGATTCTGCCTCTTCCAGTTTTCCCAGAAATTTTAGGATGAAACACCTTCTTTACAGATTGTTGTGCTCTATCTAAAGAGGAGAACACTCCTACATATTTACCAATGTTTTCGATAAACTTATCTCCAATAACCATCCCATTAGCAGAGGTCTCTGGTTCCTCTGGTGCCATGTGAATTACTTGAGTGTCTAATTTTAGCAAAATCACTCTACATTTTTTGAGGACATATTAGCATTTTAGCATTCCCTAACAAGCATATAGCTCTATGTATGCAGTGATATAAAATATGAATGTCACCTGGTTTGCCTGTATTAAAAACTCTGTCTGGTCAAACATTTTAACCAAAGGTCCAAGAATGTCTAAATTCTGTTCTTGGCAATTTTTCATTGATCAATCTTTTCCTTCCTTAGAATCTTGGACAGATTTTTTTGGACAGATCCAATTTTGGAGTTCAACAGTTTATTAGGAAGAATAGGTCTACTTTCATTTTATTATGAGTCTTGTCAAAGGTTTTCTAATCCAATGCTCTACAAACATGGATAGTGCCTGATATCAGGGCCACCATCAGAGGGTGACAACCATAATGGTTGTCACGGGCCCAGTGATCCTGGGGGGCCCAGACTGCTTTGGCAGTCCAGGGCCCCACAATTACTCTCTGCACCTATATATAGCGATGATCGCTATATATAGTTGCAGTCGCGGGCCCCCCCTGCTCCCTATACTTGCAGAGGGGGCCCAGCGGACTGCAGCTGTACTTTACAGCATTTCCCTCGCTCTAACTCCAGCGAGACGTGCGGCCGTTAGAGCGTTGCCATGGATTGCCATGGCAACGCTCCGCGCGGCGCGCACACCACATCTCGCGGGAGTGAGAGCGAGGAAAATGCTGTAAAGTACAGCTGCAGTCCGCTGGGCCCCCTTGCAAGTATAGGGACGGGGGCCCCACAATGCCACCGGACCATCAGGGATCATGGCATCTTCCCCCCTTCCTTAACCAGGTAAGGAACAGGGAGGGGGGAATAACAGTTATTACATTTACATGCATACACTACTAAACACACACACACACACACACACACACTGCATCCACTGCACTAAAACACACTGCATCCACTACACTAACACACACACTGCATTCATTACACTAACACACACTGCATTCACTACACTAACACACACTCTGCATTCACTGCACTAACACACACACTGCATCCACTGCACTAACACACACTGCATTCATTACACTAACACACACACTGCATTCACTACACTAACACACACTCTGCATTCACTATACTGACACACACACTGCATTTACTACACTAACACACACTCAGCCTCCACAACACACACACACTGCATCCACTACATTAACACACACTCTGCATTCACTACACTAACACACACACTGCATCCATTACACTAACACACACACTGCATCCACAACACTAACACACACACTGCATTCATTACACTAACACACACTGCATTCACTACACTAACACACACACTGCATCCACTACAGTAACACACACACTACACACACACACTGCTTCCACAACACTAACACACACACTGCATCCACAATACTAACACACACACTGCATCCACTACATTAATACCCACACTGCATTCACTATACTAACACACACGCTGTATCCACTACATTAACACACACTGCATTCGCTACACTAACACACACACTGCATCCCCTACACTAACACACACTGAACACACACACTGCAACCACTACACTAACACACACTCCATCCACAACACTAACACACACTGCATTCATTACACTAACACACACACTGCATCCATAACACTGACACACACTCTGCATTCACTGCATTAACACACACACTGCATCCACTACACTAACACACACACTGCATTCACTACACTGACACACACTCTGCATTCACTACACTGACACACACACTGCATCCACAACTCTAACATACACTGCATCCACTACACTAACACACACTCTGCATCCACAACACTAACACACACTCTGCATTCATTACACTAACACACACTCTACATTCATTACACTAACACACACTGCATTCACTACACTGACACACACACTGCATCCACTACACTGACACACACACTGCATTCACTACACTGAAACACACACTGCATCCACTACACTGACACACACACTGCATTCACTACACTGACACACACTCTGCATTCATTACACTGACACACACTCTGCATTCACTACACTTACACACACTGCATTAATTGCACTAACACACACTGAATCCACTACGCTAACACACTCTGCATTCATTACACTAACACAGTCTGCATTCATTACACTGACACACAGTCTGCATTCATTGCACTGACACACACACTGCATTCATTGCGTGGGGAGGCCGGCCAGGCGGGGGGGGGGAGCCCAGACCTTGTGCTTTGTCAGGGGCCCCAAAATTTCGAATGGCGGCCCTGTCTGAAATGCATCCATTCTAAACACCTAAGGGGCATTAGTTTGTCTAGATTAAAAAGTGAATTACCATGAAAAATTATGGGAATAATGACAGGAATCTAACCCTAACCCAAACCTTAACCCTACCCCCAACCCCTACATGTGTAAGTGGTTGTAGTGGTTAGGAGTAGGGTTAAGGGTAGGATTAGAGTTAGGTGCAGGGTTCGTTTTTGGGAATTGTCAAAGTACCAATTTCTCAAAGTGCCAAAGTCTTGAATTTCGGAAGTGCTGAACCGAATTGCCGAAGTCCTGAATTGTTGAAATCCCGAATTTCAGAAGTGCCGAATGGAACCATTTTTTTTGCCCATGCACATCCCTACTGCTCTCATGAGGCTGTGATTTCTCAGAAAATTCTAGGTCCATGAAACTTTTTTAATTTTTTTTAACTGAAACTTTTCAAATTGTGCCATCCATATTTGAAAGTTTTTCATGCTTTGTTTTGCAAGGTATATAATATAAAATTAATCTTTGGCAGGAATTGAGTCCTTAGACATTGATAAACCCTTAGAACCTGCCTGCTGGACTGAATTCTGACCAGAGTACTCTAATATATTTTATTTTTATTTGCTTCTCTGGCATATTGTCTATAACACAGTCAAAATGTTACAGAGAAAAGTGTAAGGAATCTTTATCAATCACATTACTTTATTATTTAAACAGGAAAAAATGCAAATTAATTATGATAAGAATATTAAGAATACATATAAAAGAAGTAATATTAAAAATGAATAATAAAATAATATAAAACCTGAAATAAAACTGCACACTTGAAAAATACTGTAAATGATTAAAACAGACAAAATGGATAAGCTGAGGTAAGCACTGTCAGAGAAAATCTCTTCAGAGATTAGCATGTGCCACAGCTATGCAAATAAAAAGCTGTTAAAACAAAATCCCCCTTCTCCCAATGTAGTATGACGAATGGAATAGAAAGGCGCATGCACAGAAGAGATGACTCCAACAAAATGGCAACAATCTTTAGCGCTCGTGCTGAATAAAACCTCAAAATAACAGAAATATATGAAAAAAACATTGAAAAAGGTAAATGGGAAATTAGGGGAGAGCACAGAGAGCAAAAGGAAAAAAAAGATGATTTAATACAAAAAATATAATCAAGAAAAGAAAATCATTAGGTTAGAAAAAAATTACACAAAGGAACAGAAAATACAGAAGGAACTAGGGATAACAAGTAAAACATTTTTAAAAATTAAAAGGATTACCTAAACATACAACAAGGAAATAATGACAGAAAGAAAGGAAAATAATGAAAAATAATGAAATATATATATATAAAAATAATAATGCAGAAAGTAGAAACAAAGGTTGAAGCTATGAAAGGTCTGATGATTATGGACACTACTGGGAGGTAACCCTTTTGAATTTCAAAAGGACAGAAAAAAGGAAGGGTACTGTCTCTGGATAAAGGAAGTTCAATAAAATGTAATGTTTGTTGGTTATCAAATAAAAAACATATATGTAAATCTAAGTCTAATATGCTTTCTGTATTGAATTCTAGAAAAAATGTGTCCATAACTAGAATCTAATATAGCTACAATGTTATTCACAAAATTGATTAAAATGTGGCAGGAAAACTGTAACAGTGTCTAATATATCCAATATATTCCCTTGAGGGGAAGAGATGACAATATATAAAATATAAACGCAGCAACTGACTGGAAAAAGAGGGTGGATTATTGTCTAAACAGTTTTTTAGGGGTTACCAATGTGGACCTAAAGATAAAGAGGTCCAGCAAGAATTACTAATGCTGATAGTAGTTAATCATGGAAATTAGAAATCATTGCAAATGGTCAAGTGGAGGTATAAGTTTTTCAAGTGATATACTCTCGTGCTCCAGGGATAATACTCAAATGAATTTCCAGAATAAAGGTAAATAGAATGATCAGGTCAACTGTGGAGCACAGATAACACTCTCCCTAATAATACCTTGGAGTATTGTTTTATTAATATCAGGAAGAAAGAATTGTACCTTATGACCCTGCCTTAGATTATAGATTTCTGCATAGAGATTAAAAATATACCCATTATTAAGAATTTAACCATTAAATGCCCATGTAGTATCTGAAGTGGGGCACTCGGGTAAAGTTCTAAAGGTAAAATAGTTATTGATCATTCAAATGTATAAATGTCAAGACCCTGCATCTGTGCCTTCATGGGCACCTATGCTAATACATTGAAAATTGAGTTGGGTATAGTCAGTGAAACACCATCCAACAGAGCCTGGCAACAAATTTAGTTGCTCTAAAGACATTACCTATTTGGCAGAAAACTTGCCCTCAACATAATGCACACTAAAAAGACCAAAAAACTGCTGGTGACTTGGACCTGACCGTACAAAATTACAAATTAGCACAGACCCTAACTGATATTCTAGAAGAAGAGGACTTACACAAAATCTTTAAATGATATTAAACCACAAAGTTGATTTACCCCAAATTTTTAAAATATATGTTGATATATTTGTTCCAATGTCCACTAACGAACTCAAGAATAGTACTATAAATCTCCCCCACACTAATAACCTAACCTTTAATGAACGGAAAGCCCTTACAGAACATAGGGAATTAGATAGCATGCTTATAAAACCTGCTGACACAGGGGGCAATATAGTACTACCCAATCATCAAAAATACATCAACATGTGTATGACGCACCTAGAGGACCAAAAGTGTTACAAAATTATTTCCTAGGATCCTACTGCTATGTATATATCAAAACTACATGAATCGCTATCTACAGCAGTACAACAAAACATTATCATTTCCAATGAATATAAGTACATGTTACCTCATAAAATCCCCACCATTGCCACCTTTTATTGTCTACCCAAGGTCCACAAAAATATCAGGGACCCACCGGGTAGACCAATTGTGTCTGGCAATAACGGTTTAACCGAAAGTGTGAGCAGATGCATTGAAAAGATTTAACATCCAATGGTTACCGCACTATTCTGATATCTAGACACCAAGGACATATCACTAGCCCTGGAAAACTTGAAGGTTTCACCATACACCTTACTGGCTAGCTTAGACATAGTCTCTTACAGTGAACAAACAAAAGAAGATCAGGTGGATATGGGAGCTTAAAGTATACAATATGCAGGCAAGTCACTGATTATGAAGACACTCCTCACTTCCAAAACACAGAAATAGCCAACATGAGTTATAGGTGAACCTGGTGCTTTGGTGCGAACCTGGTGCTTTGGAAAAGGTACATTGACTATGTGCTTATTGTTTGGGAAGGTGAGAAGAACGATTTAGAAAGTTTTCTGAAGTTCATTAATTCAAATTCATATGGTCTAAAATTTACGGTTGAGATGGGAGATACTTTGATCAATTTTCTGGACCTGACTTTGTTTTTTAAAGATGGGAGAGTATGTAGCAAAACCTATTTCAAGTCTACTGGCAGTAATGGCTACATTGAGTTTTCAAGCTGCCATCACAAGAACTGGTTAAGAAATATCCCTAAAGGTCAGCACATGAGGCTATTGAGAAATTGTACCACAAAAGATAATTTTAATGAACAAGCTCAGACCCTAAATAAAAGATTTTTAGATAGACATTATCCCAAAAAATTGTTGACCAATACACAAAAACAAATCGAAAGTTTGAAAAGAGAAAATATTTTAGTTAACAGGAGAAAGAATAAGACTATGACCAATGGTTTCGATTTTACATTTTTAACCAGATTTAATAGTAAATCACATCTAATTGAAAAACCAATTAAGAAAAATTGGCCAATCCTAATGCAAGACAAATACTTGAAGACGATCTTACCAAATAAGCCTAAAGTGATATATAGAAAGACTAATAACTTAAAAAGTATTCTGGCTCCTAGTGTTTTGCCTAAAAAGTAGATTGTTGAAAGAGGTTTTTTAACTTCAAAGCTGAACGGCTTTTTTAGATGTGGAAATTGTAGTACTTGTAGACATCAGGTTCATAAAACTACACAATTTCAAAGTTTCGTAACCAAAGAAACTTTTGACATAAAACATTTTATTCATTGTAAAAGCCAATTTGTTGTATATATGTTGCAATGTAAGTGCGGTATTCAGTATATAGGACGCACCATCAGATAATTACATGTAAGGCTCTTGGAGCATTTTAATGGTATTAATAAAAAGAGTGTGAAGCATAGCGTCCCAAAACACTGCACGAATTGCAAAGATTTTAATTTTAAGGATTTTATCTGTATCGGTATCGATGTAATCATCCCTCATTGGAGGGTTGGTGATATGGAAAAGAGGTTGGCCATGAGGGAAACCGAATGGACTTATAGGTTGAAGACTTCCATTCCCTCTGGTCTCAGTACCGATATATTAGCTTTTCTTGATTGATTAATATATTGTTTAATATATATTTTTATGAACATGTTTTTAATGTTGCTTAATCTTTATTTTTTATTATGGATTAAAATTGCAATTTCCATGTTTTTCTTGTTTTCCATCTTTTTCAATAATTTTTTTTATATATTTTTTTATATTTTTCATATATCTAGGACCTTTTGAATGAACCTTCCATCCTAATACTTAATGGTATGACCATGAGTTGGAAAATGTTCGATCTTCTGAGAATTAATTTATTTTAACTATTTATCTTAAAGTATGATCTATTATGCATTATTTAATTGGTACAAACTATTGATCTGATTCTTTCTATTCTCCTGTGACTTAATAATTAAGATTTAAATATCATCTCTTGTATATTCTTGTAACATATGATCTCCTAAGAAGTATTCTATTAATTATTTTAACTATATATTTCAAAGTATGATTCATTATGTATTATTGAATTGGTACAAACCATTGATCTGTTTTTTCCACTTTCTTCTGTGATTTAATAACTAAAATGTAAATATTATTCTCTGTATACTTATAAAATTATCTCTGTCTGAATGACATACGTTTTACCCAAAAGATTTGGGGTATTGTGCTCTCATGATTTGCCTGTTCAAAATATTCCCTGCTACAATTGAAATTAGTAAAAGAACTATGTTAGAATTTCCTGTTCTGTGTATGACTATCATATCTATATTATGCCTATGAATGGTTTCTCCACATACTTTTTGAAATCCCTTAAATATTATATATGTGTATATATTTTTATATTTTTTATATATAGTTTTAAAAATTGGAATTTTATTTTTCCATGAATTTTCCATGAATTGAACTTCCTTCTTCTTTATATAGTTTGTTCTTTTCCCTATATGGAACTCATTCATAGATTGTTATTTTAATTGATGTTGCAATTTATTTTAGCATAACCTGTGAGCTCACAGTATTTAATTTGTGCCGTGCTATCACTGCCGACACTATGTTGTCTGTGCGCAAATTGCCAATAAAGTTAGTTTGGTTCTCATGATGGATAATGCGCATGCGCGGCACCAATGGACGTGACCTATGACGTTACGTTCTGAGTGGTCTGCGCATGCGCGGACATCATATGAGATGCGGAGACTGGTGTTTAAAAAGAGGAAGACGGCAATGGAAGATTAAAACTCCTGAGGAAGTCAGTTTTTACCGACAAAATGCGTAGAGCCCAGCTGTTCGACCCTGCAAGTTTGTTATCAGTAGTTTGAGTTTTATTTGTATGCACAATGTATGCACTTTATCATATTGGCACTTTATTCCATCGGCACTTTATGTAATTTGGTACTTGGTTACTAGAGGACCATTATACCATTTTGTGTCATTCACTGTGTCTCTAACCCCTAATACTAAGGGGGAATTTACTTTCAGTAACATATTAGTTACTTCATATTGATTGCATTGTGCACTTTACACTACTTTACATGAGCTGCTAACCATAAGGGTCGGTATTTAAGCAATTTAGGCTATATTGTTTTTTTTTTATATATATATATATATTTTTCACTGGATTTAATAAACTGTTATTATCTTTACCTTCTGGCTATAATGGTCTTGAATATTTGAGACATGCTGGTATAAATTAATACATATTGTGATTGTGGCACCCTGAACTTCGTTATTGGTTCACCTATAACTATTGTTGGCTATTTCATAGTCTCTTACAGGCCTGTAAGCACTTTCTAGACCTTTCATCCTATTATTGTCCACAAAAGGAGTTCATTCTGGCTCTGTTGTAGTTTGTACTAACTCATAATTATTTCATCTTTGATGGCAAATACTTCCTTCAGATCACAGCCTGTGCCCCTAGCTATGCCAATCTATTTCTTGGATGGTGGGAAAGCATGTCATGAAATCTTCTAAATACAGCCAATACATCTTGAAGTGGTATAGATATATTGATGACATGCTGCTCCTATGGACAGGCTCAGTTCCATGCATAGAATAATTCATGACCATTCTTAATGACAATCATGTTAACATGTCACTGATGAAGGTGAATTTATCTTTTTAGATCTAGAAATCATTTTAACTGAAGATGGCACAATTCAGACACAACTGTATTGCAAGTCCATAATTACAAACAGCCTTCTTCACTGAAGCAGTCATCACCCTTACAGACTCTAAGCATCGATACCTTACAGCCAATATCTGCGAGCAAGGAGGTTCAGAAGACTCTGCATTCCTCCAAGAATGCCAACTCTTGAGATCATGATTGAAGGCACCAGGATATCCTAACCGAGACTTAAAAAAGACTTCCAACAGGCTAGCCAGATAGACCGAATCACCTGTCTCAGATCCTCCAGGTTCAAAAAATACTCCCCTTCACCTAGATGTATAGCCACCTACAACAGTGGATGGTCTAACATCATAACCAAGAATTAGACCATAATCCTGAATTACAACAAGTTTTACCAGCACGTCCAGAACTCACTGCACACAGATCCAGCAACCTACATGACCTTATTGTACCTAGCCACATGGAAACCATAACCTCTAATTCCAACTGGCTAACTGAGACAAAAGGAACCATTAGATACAGTCATTGCAAGCAATGTCAATACATAACACCCTCAAAATTCACAAAGTCATCTCAAAAAGACACCATTGTATACACAAATATATTTGTTTTTATTTATTTGTAAAATATTTTACCAGAAAGGTAAACAAATGCATGGCCTAATATTCCGGCTCCCGGCATGAGTAAACAGCATGCGAGGGAGCAGAGCAGAGAGAACACAGCTCCCTCGTCACGTCTGACGGGAACTCTGCCGCTCGCCGCACTGAAGCCCCACTGGACGCCAGGGACAGATCCACACCAGCTCTCCAGGTAGGGAGGCTGGGTGGACATTTAATATTAATAATTTGTGAGTGTCTGTAAGTGTATGTGTGTGTCTGAATGTGTATGTGTCTGTAAGTGTATGTGTGTCTGTGTGTATGTTTGTGTCTGTAAGTGTATGTGTGTCTCAGTGTGTGTTTGTGTGTGTCTGTGTGCCTGTGTGTCTGTGAGTGTGGGTGTGTGTCTGTGAGTGTAAGTGTATATGTCTGAGTGTGTATATATGAGTGTATGTGTGTGTGCCTCTACATGTTTCTGTATGTATGTCTGTATATATGAATAGGTCTCGGTGTGTATGTGTGTCTGTATGTATGTATGTATGTGTCTGCATGTGTATCTGTTTGTCTGCATGTGTGGGGAAGGCAGGGATGTGTGGGGTAGGAGGTAGAATTATGGGGGGAAGGGGGGTGGCAGGGCAATTTGAGCACTAGGGCCACATGGTTTCTAGTTACGCCTCTGTCAGCCCCAATACATGCAATAACAACCACAAAAAAAAGTTACCTGCACACTATCCCAAGCCCCTATGCACATTTAAATAACTGGAGTTTTTTTTAGTTTCACTCCAATGGCCATTGAAGTGTTTGCTCACCTCCAATCTGTGTCCTGCACTAACAATTCACCTTGCTGCTTTTAGCTAAAAGGTTAAATATCTAATGAGACAGAGAGGGGGATTTTTATTTGTTTTTCAATTGTAAGTATCGAGGCTGATTTATACTATAGTCAATGCTGCCCAGGAGTAGTGGGAGTTTGAGTGTAGGGCATAATTATGTATGTTAGTATTCGCTTTTGTATTACACAACCTTGTTACAATGCTGCCACCCACCCTGTGTGTTCACTATTAAGGGTTATGAAATGTAAGGATTATGAATGGGTTGAGAAAAATACCAGTTATTTCAATGTGCATAAGGATTTGGGATAGTGCGTAAGTAACTTTTTTCTTTGTTTTTTTATTGAGGAGCAATGCACAACATCTCCTGTACCAAAAGACCAAGTCATATTAAGGTTAATGATTACAGATATATGGGAAGTCATGCGGAAAAGGCAGCTTTTTCACACAAATGCACTTATCACGTCTTTCCAAGCACCTTCCACCTGGTACCATATAATTTTAAAATCTAAAAAAAAATATATATATATATATATATATATATATATATATATATATATATATATATATAAATGACACGAAATAACACCAAGCAAGCTAAATTTAGAGCTCTTTCTGGGAACTTGAGTTTCTACCTTGACAAACTGTTAAAAGGATTTGAAATTGTACTTTTTTAAGATGAGTTTACTGTGAGGGCAAAAGTGTTGAAATGCCACAGTTAATATCGGTTTTTTTTAATGGATTAGGGAAAATCCTCATCTGAACTTCACCAAGAAAATTGCTATTTCAAATTAATTAGATTCTACCATTGCATTGAATATGTATTTGTATAGATAAAATGGTGTATTACATTCTAAACAAGTATCTGTCACATTTCCAAAAATGTAATTCTATTTTATGACCTGCTTTGTTTAAATTCATTAGTACTGCACAAGTATTTTCATTTAAACTTAAAGTAAAAAATATTGATAAACTGTTCCCAATTGTTACAAATATTTTGCATTCCAAAACATAATTTATCCTCCCCTGGTCCCCCTTGTCCCTCTTAAATATAGTAAAATCTCACAGTATTTCCAGGTCTCATGAGTCAGCTGGCATGGCTCTGCACATGCTCCACTCCTTGATTGGTGTCATCAGAATTGATTATCTCAGCCAATCACAATGCTTTCTCATAGTCAATTCTGTACAGCCTTCCTGTAAAGAGTCATCTAATGTTTACACGTTCTTTATTGCAAATTCTGTTTCATTTAGAATGCATTATCTCCTGCTCTGTTAATAGTTTGCTAGACCCTACCGGAGCACCCTGTGTGTAATTAAAGTTCAATTTACAGAGTAGGAGATAAAAACTTTTAAAGTAAGTTAATATATAGTTGAAAATGAAACCTTTTTTTTAGTGCAGGTCATGTCAGTCACATCCAGGTAAGGTGTGGCTAGGGCTGCATAAACAGAAACAAAAATGATATAACTCCTAAATGGCAGATAATTGGACAGTGAGACTTCAGAGGCACAACCTGTTCACAGAATTTGTTTCATTAAGCTAAAGGTTTTTTTTAGTGATTATTGTGTTCTTTTAACTATTGGGATGTACTCAAAAATAACATAATGCATAGTTCCATAGGCGTGCGCAGCCTATTGCATTAGGGTGTGCACCCTAAAGCACAAGCACACGCCGCGTATATATATATATATATATATATATATATATATATTATATACATACATATACATATATATATATATATTATATACATATATATATAAATATATATATACACACACACACACACATACACATATATACACACATACACACACTGCTGTGTGTGTGTGTGTGTGATGTGTGAGGGTGCTGTTAGTGTGATGTGTGTGTGACGGTGCTGGTAGTGTGCGTGCTTGTGAGGATGCTGTTAATGTACTGTGTGTGAGGGTGCTGTGTGTGTGTGTGAGGATGCTGTTAATGTACTGTGTGTGTGTGTGAGGATGCTGTTAATGTACTGTGTGTGTGTGTGTGAGGATGCAGTTAATGTACTGTGTGTGTGTGTGAGGATACTGTTAATGTACTGTGTGTGAGGATGCTGTGTGTGTGTGTGAGGATGCTGTGTGTGTGTGTGTGAGGGTGCTGTGTGTGTGTGTGAGGGTGCTGAATGTCTGTGGGTGCTGAATGTCTGTGGGTGCTGAATGTCTGTGGGTGCTGAATGTAAGTGGGTGTTGTGTATGTCTGCGGGTGCTGTGTATGTCTGTGGGTGCTGTGTATGTCTGTGGGTGCTCTGTATGTCTGTGGGTGCTGTATATGTCTGTGGGTGCTGTATGTCTGTGGGTGCTGTATGTCTGTGGGTGCTGTATGTCTGTGGCTGCTGTATGTCTGTGGGTGCTGTGTATTTGTGTGGGTACTGTGTATGTGTGTGGGTGCTGTGTATGTGTGTGGGTGCTGTATGTGTGTGTGTGGGTGCTGTGTATGTGTGTGTGGGTGCTGTGTATGTGTGTGTGTGTGTGTGGGTGCTGTGTATGTGTGTGGGTGCTGTATGTGTGTGGGTGCTGTGTATGTGTGTGGGTGCTGTATGTGTGTGGGTGCTGTATGTGTGTGCTGTATGTGTGTGGGTGATTGTGTGGGTGGAGGTGGGGGTACATTAATTGCTATCCCCCCTCCCTTCTTACCTTTTGTAGGGAGGGGGGATCGTGCTGCCGATTCCATCCCTGGTGGTCCAGTGGAGAGTGAACTCTAGCCCCCTGTGTGGGGCTAGAGTTCACTCTCGCGAGATGTGAGCGTTGCCATGGCAATGCTCATATCTCGCGAGCGGAACCCGGCGGAGCTGCCGGCAATAGCTCCGCCGGGTCCTCTCCTGCCTCCCTCCCTGCATGCGGGTCAGTGGGGAGGGAGGCTGAGAGCAGAGCCGGCGCTCGGATAGCGCCGGCTCTGCATGAGCTGACAGGGGAGATCCTGAGATCTCCCCTGCTGGTCTCAATATACATAGGCGTGCCGCGGGATTAGGGTGTGCCCATGCACACCCGGCACACCCCGTGCGCACGCCTATGCATAGTTCTTATTTAAAGTGAATTTAGCAAGTTCATTTTAAGGGTGACTGTGTAAACCCTCCTCCATATGAAGCAGAGTTTTGGAAGGAGTCAGTGACTTCTCTTCCTGTTTGCCCTGCTGAGTTGAGTGGATAGATGCCATCAGGAGAATTAATGATGGAATATGGAGCAGGCTATAGTGTTGCTCCTGAAATCTGTCTGGAATGGAGAGGAGAGAGATGGGAACATTGACAGCTGTCTGATTAAGGGGAACATACTTGATTACTATTTTACTGCTGTGATATGAGCCTTGCACCTTCCTGAATTAATATAGTCAGGGGCAGTATGTTTTTTTTTTTCAGCCTGATTTAGTTCCACAGAATTTGTATTAATATTAAGCTATAGGTGTATGTGTATGGGACGGTGTTTAGGTCAGCATATGGCATGTGTCTATATGAGTCACTGTTTGTGTTTGTCTTTATGGGTCAGTCTGTGTGAATAAGTTTCAGTGGGTGTCAGTATGTCAGTGAGCTTCAGTGAGTGTGTGCGTCACGGAGTGCATCTATTCCTTACATAGTTCCTTTGAGGGATATATAAAATTTAACAAGTTTTGGTGAATATATGTGATTTCCTGAGACATATGCAAGTGTCTATATTGTAAAGGGTAACTGTCACTGTACCTGCAATGTTTTGAAAGGTCATACGATTTCATCTGTACATTGTACTAGCAGATTTTCTAGCAAAGGTATAATTTGTGAGAAAAAAAAACTATATTAAAAATAGGTCTTTCTCCCACTGGTTAATAACTTTTTTGGCACAGAATCCATGCCAAGGAATTGACTGACAAGGGAAAGCAGAAGAGAGATCTCTTACAGGCTGCAATTCTACTCTCTACATTCAAACATGCATACCCTGCAACCAAATGCATCTATGCATTCAATCACCAACACCACACACAGACACACAACATTCAATCACATACATATATGCAATTCAAAACCAATCCCTTATTCAAACTATCTATTGTGTCACAAAATTATGTATATTTAAAGTGACAGTTAGGGTGCAAAGAATTAACAGATGAAAAAAAAGTTACAGATTTAGTGTCAGTGACATTTGAAAAATCTCAACCAAAATGTCCATGGAAATGTTTCCCATGTTGGCAACTATGCCAAAGGGAGCCATACTGTATTTACTGTGTGATAAATCACCTGAAAATACTTAAACCGGCACTATCATGTCGAACTTACCTATCCTCTTCTCCCCCTCTCTCAGGATCTGTTCTTCTTTTCTTCCTGTCTTCTTTAGTTTTCTTTAAAATCATAAGACAAAGTAGGGACTCTGCCTTATGGAGGTTTCCTCCGCTTGACCAGCTTTGACCAGCGGAGGAGCAAAGTGTGCTTCATTTCCGCTGGTCAGAGCTATTTCCCCATAATTCTTACCTTTCCTCTGTGATCTCGTGATGTTTCTTGTCATTTAAGACAAAACTGCCGAATTGCGTTCTAACTGAATGAGAACAGTATGTTCGTTTGTTTTCGAACTCAATTTGGCACTTTGTTTGTATCGGAATTTCATTTGAATGAATGAAACTCAGATTCAATTTGTGCCGCAGCTGCATCTTGCAGCCGCTTAGTAGATAACTCCCTAATTCCCACGGTATCAGGGAGCTATCTACTAAAAGGCTGAAAGACCTAAATTAGTCCTTCAGACAAATTTATTAATACTAAGTAAAGATTACTTTGTATTAGTAAATGATCTGCCCCTACTCGCTATACTGCGAGTAGGGGTATGTCTATTAAACAGTGAGCAGCCTTTTTACCTACTGTCCTCCCCCCGGCCCCCACCCCTGCGCGGTGGGTGGGGGCCATAAATTACAATGGGGGAACCTACTGTCCTCCCCATCCCGGCCCCCACCCTTGAGCGGTGGGTGGGGGCCATAAATTACAATGGGGGACCTACTGTCCTCCCCTTGGCCCCCACCCCTGCATGGTGGGTGGGGGCCATAAATTACAATGGGGCGACCTACTGTCCTCCCCCCCTGGCCCCCACCCTTGAGCGCTCAAGTGTGGGCGCCAGGTGGGGAGGACAGTAGGTCCCCCCATTGTAATTTATGGCCCCCACCCACCGCACAGGCTGCTCACTGTTTAGTAGACATGCCCCTACTGGCGGTATAGCGAGTAGGGGCATTTGGGAGATTTTAATCTCCCTTATGCTATTATGGGGGTCATATTGACCCCCATAGAGTGAGGGAGGACATGGGGGCTTAGGAAGTGGCAGGGAGCCTTACTCCCTGCCACTTCTATCTTTACATATTACAAGGAGGGAGCTGCGCGCCGGTAGCTCCCTCCTTGTAACAAACTGAACGAACAAACAAACACTGATATTCGGTGTTTGTTTGTTCGTCTGACAATGCTAGTCATCCATTCGTCTTTCTTACGAATGAATATATGAAATTCCCGTTCGCATGTCCAAGTGTTTAACTGGGCATGTTCAGGAATCTCACAGTCTATCTAGTGTGGGCAGATGACATGTCCCACAGGGACTTCCTCTACCCACACAAAGATGGCGGCGCCCTGAATATAGATCGGGGCAGAAAATAAAGAATAAAAAATAGGTTATATGGGGGGCTTAGGGGCATTTGGGGGTGGCTAGGGGGTCAGTTAGATGTAGTGGAGTCGGGAGGGGAGTTAAAAAAAAACAGGATTCGGCCATGACAGTGCCACTTTAAATACTTTCAAAGCAGGCAGCCTGAAAACCGCTCATTGCCTTGTTGAACGCTAATTGGTTGTCATTTCCATGTGACACACACTATATGATGGCTTGTTTTTTATTCTTCTCCATCTTATTCTAAACACAGTAGTTCTAGTGATGATGGTAATGATCAGAGTCAGTCTCCGATGAGATGCAAGAGCCCCTTAGATGTCATGCTGCTCTGACAGTACTCAAACCGCTTTGGGCAGTCATACAGGAGCTCATGGGCAGCGGGGAGAAATAGGCCTTAACCTACGATCCAGATCACCGAGTGGAATCTGGCTGCAGCAGGTGGGGCAGTCTGAAGCAGGAGCCATGAAAACCACACTAGGTGATGGTGGTCGGGTACTGGACAATGTGGGTAAAGGGTCCCCAGTGGCACAGCAGGCAGGGATGCTATGTGTTTAGAAAATAAGAATCACAATGGTTTGTTCTTTACAGATTTCCCTTTCAGTGCAACTCTCATAATTTGGTGTGGTTGGCTGAGGGTGGTGAGAGTTGCATCCCTAAACCAGCATGAGAGGATAATAAGCCTGTTACTGCTACTGTCATGAAATTATGCCAGGGAAGGGGGTTCATGTATTGGGCATCTAACTACTCTTCTCTTACCCCCCACAATGCAGCCCTTATCCCATCCCACAAAATCACAAACTCATACTACATCCACTACAGAAACACATAACATTGCCTACTGGAGCTCTAAGTGCCAATTCACCTCTTACCTCCTGCTGCCAGCCTGTACCACATTCCTCTCTGACAAAGCCGCTGGGGGTCAGGTGGCAGGTAAAGGTGAGATTTACTTAGCTGAATCTATCCTTTGTGGGCGCAGCCATCTAAATCCAACAAGTCATCTTCGGAACCGTTACTGCTGTACTCTCGTGCCTGCACAGGAGTACAACATTGAGGTCTAATTCATAGACATAGCCAATTCCCTGCAACCATCACTGGTAACAGCTGTCAGATTCCCCCCTGAGTCTAAGAAAGTCAGGCAGAGGAGAAATTCAGAGACAAAGTAGTCCCTATTTTGTCTTTTGAATATCTATTGATTTCTACCTTTATGATAGGGGGGAGGAGGGTGTATGAGAATGGAGATTGTGAAATGCAGAATCTATTATGATTCACTTTTCAAGTAACTTGGAAGACGCAATTAAAGATCTGAAGAAGTGCATCATAGCTCAAACAGAAATGTGAGAAATATGACAAAATGATATTAAAGTAATGGTAGACAATGTCTATGGACCAGGGCTTGGCAACATCAGGCACTCTAGAAGTTTTAAACTACATCTACCATAATGGTCGTATAGCCATAATGCTGGTACAGTCAGTCCTCAACATATGAAGTGCTAAAGGGTGCTTACACCTAATAGAGACCATGTGACATTCAGTGACTATAAATGTCATGAACGGATAAATCTTGAGCTGTATTACCAAA
>CAKOES020000025.1:31396-74823 GCA_933207985.1 Pelobates cultripes
TAGTTTCTCCTCTACTATAAGAAGCCTTATATACTTCATCTTATGGACAGAATTGTCTTTCTTGGGCCCCTTCCATCATGTTCATCATTAGGACTGCAGCCTGATTCATCTGTAAAAAAAAAAAAAAAAAACTTCTACAGAATGCTGAGTTTCATCTTTGTGTAAGTTGCTACTCAATTTATGGAAAATAAATTCCTAATTTTGTTATAATAACAAAATAATAACATTTTAATTTTCATTGTAGTGGTTTCTCCCTGTCTGGCTAAGTCTTGCAGTATGATTACTCTTGCTAAAAATAAAGTGTACCTGTCTCTTCCCATTTCACTATTTTGTATTGAATTCCTTATACATTTTCATCTAGAAAACAATTGCTAGTAAATGTGTAGCTTTTTCAATATAAATTTCCCCAAAGGCAGGCAAACTCTCAGCATTCACAGGCTGTTCTCTGTGGGAGCTTCAATGCTATAGTGTACATGTGGTGTGCGAGGGTCATAAATGCAGTCAACATCCTCACTGAATACCTGGCAAATGACACAGCATGTATGAACCTTACTTTTTAAGTGCTGATTGAACCATCAAACCTGACAGCCCTTTCCTCCAGCACACAAGCCCTCTCCCCGGACTCCTCCATTCAATCTACTTATGTGCTATCAATAAAGCCAACGCATAAAGGTTAGCAACTATGCAAGACTTTCCCATAAATAGGCAGGTCTAAGAAGAGGCTGCACACCCACTAAGGCATGCTAATAATAATGGCGACACTAGCATGTTTGGAAAGGAAATGAGTAGCCTGTTAAACTGCTGATGCTCCATTACAGGACATGGAAAAATAAACTGTTTTGGTGAATATTTATGCTAATAATGATATTTAACTCCTGATTAGCTAAACTCTTGTTTAACAATGGCCACGAGTTTCACTTTAATATGAAATAGTAAAAGAAGAAAACATATAATCAATCATTATAAAACCACAAAATATTCCCCTTACTATTTTTTAACCCATATATATATATATATATATATTATATATAAAAAGAGATATACAAAAGGGGGTTGGGGGAAGAAGCACACAGAGGGGATGGGAAAGAGGAGAGACACACAAAGGGGCTGAGTAAACTAAGCATAATACAAAGGAGCTGGTGTAGAAAGAGACTCACAAAAGGGCTGGAGGGCAGTAAGAGACACACAAAATGGGTGAAAGAAATGCACAAAGGGAAAATGGAGGATACAACATACTAAAGGGGGTAAGACATTCAAAAGAGAGGATACGAAATACAAAATGGAGTAAATAATTAAAGGGGGGTTTAAGGGATGCACAGGTGGAGATGCAATTTTTGAGGAGGAACAAGGGGTGGAAGAGGGAGCAAAAATCTGCCTGTGATCGTTGTACCAGCCTTGGGTGCAGGTATTTTTTTACAGATAAATTGCAGCCTGATAATGTATACCTCTTATAGGCATCTAGAAACTACTCATGTGGATCTGATTATAGTCATTGAGAACAGTGATATATTCTGAATTACGAAACACATTGGAAATTATTTCTGCTGCGTTTACCCAAGGCTAGGCTGAAAGTATTGCTAATAACATGTAGGTGTACCAGTAACGCATATAATAGAATGTTTTCTTGTTGCTTCAGGTAAGCTCATTGTGAAGGACTCAGTAAAATTCACTCAAGCTACTGCTGTAATTTTTCCATACATTTCAAAAGCACAAGATTCATGGGCGATGCTAGGCAGCAAAGAAATCAACGGCTTCAACACTATAGTAGGAATATGCAATTTGGTCCAAAATCAGAAAATTTTTGCATTTTAGAAGTGTCTAAATTTCCATATTGACAAAATACAAAACAAATTGAAAAAATAATGGATTATAACTAGATTGGAATAAAAACATTTCAGATGCAATTGTTTTGATAAAGATAGCAAATTAGGGAGTTATCTACTAAACAACTGAGGTAGCAAAATTAAGAAAATTAATTATCTTAATGATAATCTTTCAGCTGTTTAGTAGATTACTCCCTAATTGGATTATCAACATTAGTCCTCATTAGTGTAAACCTGCTGCAGAAGATAACAAGAGGAGGCTTACCCTCATCAGTACAAGGCGAACGGTTGTAAAATCTCCGGTCCACAGGTATATAACAACTAAAGGCCATTTGAAAAGAGTAGAGATATAGTGGGTTCTGTGTTGGTTTATCTGTTGGTTATATTATCAACTGCCACCACTCATATAAATGGCAACTTCAAATATATACTAGGGATTATTAACCCCTTAAGGACACAGCTTCAGAAGTAAAATGCCAACATGATGAAAAATTTCAATAATGTGTCCTTAAGGGGTAAAATGGCCTGGACAGAGAGGTAATTTAGTGTGTATATTTTTTTTTTTACCTTAAGGAATAAGCCTAAAATAATCTATGCATCTAGCAGTATTCAATATCCAATTTAAAAAGTATAAGATACTTAATTGCACGTAATTAGGGACTGTAGCTACATAAAACGAATAATATCTTTGTAATGCAACAGAAAATGGTGACAATGCCTGCTTTTACCCATTTACTATCACCCATTTTATTGTGTTATTTTTTTTCTCTATCTCACTATCTACTGCGCTAACCTGATTGCTTGCCTCTAGCTTTATATATATTATATCTTTATATTCTTCTAGCATTTCCTCCTTTTATCGCTTTTCAGTGTGTTTCTTATGACTCTGACTTGATATGCATCTCTTTCTGCTTCCTGACAAAAATGTCCCTTGTTCTTTCTCTCTCTCTCTCTCTCTCTCTCTCAAGGTAGCTGAGTAACTGACATTCCTTTCCTCTTTTTTTTTTCCTCCTTTTCCTTTTTTTTTCCTTTTTCAGCTTGTAATCTCCCCAGGGCAGACACTGGCAGTGTGAAGCTGTATCTTAAGCTCTTTGCAGCGTCTGTGCTCAGTGTTCTAGTGCCGAACACTTATTATTTCATGTTCTATAGATGTGCACTGAATAACAAAACAGAAGGTGCATTGGATTTGGCAAGAGGTAAATTGCACAGCTGGCCAGCCCCGCGTTCCTATATGAATCCAGCACAGACTACAGCAGTGTTCAGCTAATTACAACATGCTTTTCTATTGTACTGAAGATAGAAAGTGTGTGATAGATGGTGTGCATACATGCATGTGATGGATTGCGTGTAATGCATTTGTATGATGAATTACGTGCAGGCACTTAGCATCTTTCTTTGTGATTGATTGTGTGTTTATAATTGTTTATATGTGTAATTGTTTATGGCCTATTTTATGAATAACCTTTGTTTAAGTAAAAATATGGCCTATAAACATAACCCGTGCTTTTCATATGTCATTTAGACTTTATTTTATTGCTTCTTTATAATCTTGCATTTATGTGCCTAATTTAATTGTATGGGGATTTAACTGTAGGTGGATACATTGTTAATATATGTTCTGCATTGCGCATCTGTTGCAGAATTCTGTCGGTGCCAGCCTGACCAAAGGCTCAAAGGCATTCTTTTGACTTCCCCTTTAATCCCGAAACTTGCTGCATATAACATAAAGCCTTAACCTGTTTTAAGTTTCACTTTGCACATACACAGCAAATAAACTGAGAGTAAAAGTACAGCCAACGATTCCCCCTAGGCTCGAGTATGCAGCTCCATTTACCAGCACCAGATAAAAGGTAGAAGAAAAATAATAGCCATGTTCAGTCCCATTAGCTGAGACGGCAATCTGATTCAATTCCCTCCTGGTTAGTCTCACTTACAAACCAGAGCTGATACTTGAATGATGTCTCTCTAATACTTCTGTATATCTGAGGTCTATGTGTTTTTCTTCTTCGAAGCTGGTGTCTAACTGTTTCTGATCGTTAGATCACTGTCAATATATCTCAAGTTGTCTAAGTAATCCACATACCCGGTCTCAAGAGAGCTGATCTTAGCACTACCCACTGTGCTTTCTGTCATCGAATGCTGCATTGACCATAGAGCCTGCCTTGTTTTAACCACAGTCCCTACCCTTTAACTCTTTGACTGCTAGAACAATGTAGCCCGAAACACCCTACTTTTTAAATGTAAATATCTGAATTAATATTACATAAAAAGGGACATGTACTAAAGGTACTGCGTATTTTGACAGCAGATGGAAATTGCATTGCTTCAAGGACCAAGTTGTGTATTTATATTGTTTTCACAGAGCTGAAGGTTCTGCTATTGTTTATATATAAAAGCTTAGAAATACAATCACTGCAAGATGGAAACTAGGAGAATATGCAAACACTCTTGCTCATGTTTAGGTTCTTAAACTAACATCCTGTATGTGCATTGTACTCTCTAAAACAAAAGGTCTTGAAATAAATAAATACATAAATAAATTAAATAAAGCAATCCTTGTCTCAAATTTTACATGACTTCTTGACCCCAGCTAAAGTACCTGAACTGGAAAAATCTCCAAGTCACCTATGCTTCCAGTTTGCCGACTTTGACCTTAAATGAACACTTCAATGCCGTAAAAGGACAAAAACAAGTCAAATCCGAATTTAGTGGATGTGCCCACAATGAATAAATGCATGCATTTACATGCATGCAGTGGCAGAACTAAAGTATAGAGGGCCCTGGTGCAAGAAAAAAATTTTGGCTCCCCTATCTCAAGGATGGGGAAAAAAGTAGATCCCGGTCTGTAATACAACTCCCACAATGCTTTGCCAACTGGAGATTTACCATTTGCTCATCCTTGCAGGGATGTACTTAGCACTGAATAGTGTTTGCATGTTTGAATATAAGCTTGTTTTTGTATGGAATATATTTGTGTGAATGGATGGGTGTATTTGTGTGTAACATAGTGTTTTTATGTACTGTTGCCATTTGAATGTGGTGTTGATGTTTGAATGTAGGGGTGTATTTGTGTGCAATGTTGGAGTTTGATGCTGAGATGTATACACATATACACTGCCACACGCACACTAATATACATACACATATCCGGACATATCCAAATACACAGACACACACTGACACACATACAGATACACAGGTACGGACATGCAGATACACAGACACACCCTGACACACATATAGTTACACACATGCACAAACACACACTAACACTCATACGAATACACAGACAAACACATTGATACACATGCAGATAAACAGGAACACTAATACACATACAAATACACAGACACACACAGTGTCACACCCTGACATACATCAAGATGCACAGACACACAGATATACACAATGACACTCAAACAGATAAAGACACTGACACACATACAGATTCACAGACACACACATACCCGGGGCACACACTGACACACAGATACACAAACAGATACAAAGATACACAGACGCACATACCATATACATATATATATAGTTAAAACATACACATGCCACATATACAGATAATACACTCAGACTCACACACACACACACACACACACAGATAACACATAAATATACACTTAAAGATCACATTAAATATTTTACCCACCCTTTGCTTCAATACCTTTTTGGTACAGGAGGGTGACTTCCTTGAGATCCACTGGTGTCTGGCTAAGTGTGATGGGAGTATGGACCAGGCTTTCCCTCCTCTGGTCTTGGCTCTGAGACTCCCTCCTCTCTGGTCCTCCCCTGTTTCCCTCTCCTGCATGGCTCATTGGTAATCTGGGAGGGAGTGACTTGTTCCTACTTCATCCCAGCACCGCGGCTTCTCACAGTCCAGAAGGCGAACAAATTAAGAAAATAAAAATGCAATTTGAGGCGAGACAATATGATCTAGCTATGTGCATAGGGAAAATATTCGGTACAGTTCGGCATTCCGAAATTCGGCACTTCGGTTCGGCCCTTTGGCATTTTCGGAATTTCGGAACTTCGGCATTTCGGGACTTCTCCTGCAGCCGTTTAGTAGATAACTCCCTAATTCCCATGGTATTAGGGAGTTATCTAACAAAAAGCTGAAAGACCTAAATTGGTCTTTCAGCCAAATTTACTAATACTAAGTAAAAATTACTTAGTATTAGTAAATAATCTGCCCCTACTCACTATACCGTGAGTAGGGGCATGTCTATTAAACAGTGAGCAGCCTTTTTATTACTGTGAGAGTTCACCAACATATAAAATGAAAGATAGTGCTCTCTGTACAGCTAAAAATATATTGAAAAAATAAAAGGATACTTACAAATGGAGAGCACAGTAAAGTTATGTGCAATCATATAGGTATGTGAAGGACTGGTAGGGGAGAGAGGAGAGGGGAGAGGGTTAGCAAGAACGCAAAAAAAAGGGGCTGGGGTTTTTACTCTCATTTCTCCTTTCCCCCACCATCCTCCACAAAAGGAATGTTTGGCACATAGCTGATGCTGAATTTGTCAGATTATAATCTAGGGCGGGATTAGTCTCCTTGGCTAGCAGCATTTGTGCCGCATCTAGGATATTAAGTTGTGGCAGATAATAAAGCTGGGGACGACTTAATCAGAGGACAGCCACCATATCCAATAGAACCACATGGCTTGTACTCTACCCTCAGCTGAATAAATCAACTCTTCGATAGACTAAATATGGCTGTAAATACCTTCATATAACTGTTCTATCTCTATCTCTGTTCTACAGGCCTCATCTCACACTCATACTCACTCATAAGAACAGCGATTGTGATGCTCTGCATTTAACATCCTGCAGTAACTCCCACAACGTCAAGGCCTCATCTCACACTCATACTCACTCATAGGAACAGCGATTGTGATGCTCTGCATTTAACATCCTGCAGTAACTCCCACAACACCAAGGCCTCATTTTTACCAACCCACCCAGGCACCCAAGTTCCCCCTAAATAAATAGCATGCTCCTCCATCTGTTTGAGATTCTCACTCATTTACCTCTTCATTCCAACTGTTTGAGATTCAGACGCAGACCTACCTAGAGAAATTGACAAGACAACCTCTTTGGGTAGAGAGTTCCACATATGTATTGTTCTTACTGTAAAGAAACCTTGTCTTAAAGGGAAAATTCCTTTCTTTCAGTCTCAATGGGTGACCTCTCATCTTTTGTATCTTCCCACTAATGAAAAGATTAGCACCTAGCAGGTTATACTAACCATTTTTTCTTTCTTCTATCTTTCTTTAAAACTGGTGCCAGAACGGTACCGCATACTCAAGGTGGGGTCATACATTTGACTCGTAAATAGGCAAATTATATTTTGATCATGTGAATCAATAACCCTTTTATTTTGTGACAGCACTTTACTAGCCTTTGAAATGGTAGACTGACATTGTATACTGTTGCTCAGTTTGTTATCTATAATTGAGTCCATGTCGTTTTCATTTACTGTTATCACATTTAAAATAAAGGTTGCTTGTGGGCTCCTCATTTTAAAATGCATGACTTTGCATGTATCCGTATTGAATCTCATCTGCCACCTGCCTGGGCAAATGCACCATGTTGGGTTTTCATTTGTTCCTCCTGCACACCCATCGCTCCCTCTGGGGTTTTGGATGAGCCCCCAGAACTATGGAGCAAAGGAGGAGACTGGGCAGGGGGGCACAAGGAACATTGTGCAGGATGCCACATGGGTCCCCATGTGGAGCATCATACAGAGGAGGAGGCAGAAGCCAGATGAGTAGTGATGGCATGTACTTTATGACTGTGACTCTGTGTGTTTTTGTGTTCATGTGTGTGTGCATGTGTATTTGTGTGTACATGTAAGTGTACCTTCTCTGTATCTTTTTTGCTCAAGCCCGGTTAATTGTCTGATCCTAGAAATGTCCCTAACAATAGAAAATAAATACCAGCAGCACTATTCCTTCTGTGAGAGTTTTTTATTATAAACTTCTAACAGAGTAGATACGGCCATCTTTCAACATATTTATTGCAAGGTCCACTTTACCAGGATCATGGCCATGTATCTGCATTGTAGCAAGTGATTTTTTTTTTTATAATTACCTAATCACATCAATTAATACAGACTTACCTCTCAGTGGGTTCATCAAACCATCTCTGGAAACTGAATGATGCTATAGTGCATTTTCCCTTAATTCTTTTATATGCAGGCTACTCTTCATATGAAAACAATGAATGATTCTTAAAACAATAGTAATATAGGTTGAAAAATTACTGAACTCCTTTAAGTCTAACCTTTAAAACACATCGTTTAATTGCAATGAAGAAAGGAAGGCAAAAAAGCAATTGAAGCGATGGGCAATTATGTCACTTCTAGACTCCATAAAAAAACAATTATGACATAATTTTGGCGCCATTTTCTAATATGTTCACTGCCTATATAAACCTGTATGTAACAGGATGTACTTTCTGATCTCCACTTAATAAAGCCTAAGGGCGAAACGCGTTGTGGTTTTTTAAACTATGTTATTTTAAATAAAGGTATTTTGGCCACTTTCTTACTGTGAGTTAGCCATCTTACTTTTTATTACTATTATCATTTTACTTTTTTACTACTACCATCCTTTTATCCGGCACCAGAAGTGTTTTTACTTTCCAGTGAGGATATTACTCCCAAGAATCCTAGGTGGGGATTATACCACTCAAGCTGTATTCATTGAACAGTTAGTCTGTTCAACTAAATGTGAGTAACCACTTGGTTTTTTATCTTCTCACCTCTGGCATTTTATACTTTGAGCACCATTGTTGTTCCCGCTTTTATTTCCACATATGGTTCCCTAATCAAGAAAGAATACTAAGACCTCACGTATCCCATAAGTGGGGATTATACCACTGTACGTTATCAACACTAGAGCTAAGTCCATAGCTCTTGAAAACGTGAGTAGGACCATATACTCTTTTATTGCTTCTACCCCCTTCGGGACATACTATACCATCAGTTGTTATTTTCTCATTTCATATGATGTACAAAGACGCATCTACATCACTCTGAAGAATCCCCCACTACAAAAGACTGTATTCACCTCTACAAAGATATACCTCATTGTTTGATTCATCTACCAGTCAGACTATTTATTCTGGACTTCAATTTGCTTATTATTTATTATATATATATTGCATTCTAGTCTGCATATTCTGTGCTCTTTTAATTTATGTGGTTTGTAGTGGCGCTGCCTTCCTTTCTTTTTTCTGTTCTGTTGTAAGGCCTGTGAGGGAGCCCTACTTTTTAGGTGTGCTGCCACTTTTTACTTATTTATTATTGTTTCTGTTGTATTTTGTATAGATAGAGAGCGCTGATCCCTTTCTTCTGTTCTAGACTCCATAATGGCATAATATTGACTCTATATCTTCTTAGAAAACCAACCCACATACTTATAGTAAAAACCAAAGAAAAAAAAAGGTTACCTGCACTCTCTCCTTAATCCCTATGTATATTTAAACAAATGGAAGTCATTTAGTTACTCCAATGGCCACTGGAGGGAATGCCCACCTGCCAACGTCAAGACAGACCCCCCTAGACGGGTCCTACTCTGACTCTTCACCTTGCTTCCTTGAGCTTCTGGCAAAGATATCTCTAATGAGACAGAAAGGGGTATTTTTTATACACCCCTATATACTTATTAACCCTTAATAGGAAACAAATGGCATTGTAATCTAGCTGTGTGATACAAAAAGTGAATACAAATACAAAAAGAAAGGTCCTGCGCTCACTCCCATCACTCCTGGGTGGCAGCAACGACCACAGTACACATCAGCTCCAATACATATAGTAAAAACCAAAGAAAGAAAAAAGTTACCTGTGCTCTCTCCTTAATCCATATGTATATTTAAACAAAAATATACTCCAATGGCCACTGGAGGGAATGCCCACCTGCCAACGTCAAGGCAGACCCTTGTTTATTATTTCCTTGAATATTTTATTTTGGGCTCCTGATTTTAAAACGCATGACATCGCATTTATCTGTATGTAATCACATCTGCCACTTGCCTACCTTGTACCTTATTTATCCAAATCCTTCTGTAGAGAATTTACATCATGTTCAGATTGTACCACCTTACCTAGTTTTATGTCATCTGCAAACAGCAACACATGGCTTTCAATGCCCATTTCAAGAGCGAGTCAATCGTATTTTAAGCCAGCGACTGAGCTGGTAGGATGTTGTTGCCATACCTATCGAAACGATATTCTAAAGTCCAGTAATTTATTTATTTATTATTATTTATTTATAAAATATTTTACGAGGAAGGATACATTGAAATTTCTCTCGTTTTCAAGTATGTCCTGGGTTCACAAAACATTGCATTGATACACTAGGGTACAATAAAATATAAAAACAATATTAAAACACAATATATACAAAATTTAACATAGAAAAGGTAATACATTTTTTCTGTCTTCCTTTTGTTGACCTAGACTTGTAATTTGGGTAGTGTAACCATGACATTAAAACAGGTCCATGAACCTTGCAGATGTATGTCAACAGAAGGTGAAATATGAGGCTAAAGAAGAGAAATTGGACCATCATGTGGACCAATTCACTCAAACACGCATGACTGTTCTGTCTCCTAAGAGTCAAGTTATGGCACCATGTACTCAAATACCAGTCATGGGGGAATCTGCTGTGTAATGGTCCAATAGTCCATCTCTCACCTCCTCACAGGTATGGCAGTGATCCCAGGTCCATTTGAGGATTACGTAACCAAGTAGAAAACAATTTATAAACATATTCTAGATCCATTCCTACCAATCGTGCAAAGGTCAAATTCATAATGAATCACCTTATCAATAAGGCATTGCTTTGAATCAATCCACTGTGGGGAAAAAACAAGCCAGTAATATTTAACTATCTTGATTTTGATTTTGATACTCCAGGCAGTGCCAAGAACACTACCAATGCACTTGTGCGAGTCAAGTAGGAGTATAACTGATTACACCATAGAATACTGCACTTTACCTTCATGATAAATGGGACTAACAGTCCCCTGGTCATAGATTTTATGGAGGATCATCTTTCCCCACAAGATGAGGTTGCTGCCCGGAAGCTTCCTGAAGACCTAAATGTCTATATATACTACATACAGATAATAGGCATAGGGAGAGATGGTAAACCCATACTAGACCTAAATGTCCAATAGTTTCTATGTCTCAAATATCCAGGACATCTAACTCTTCTGGGATGTCTGAGGCAGAAACCAGATCTGTAAAATGCATAAAAACTATTTAGATAAAGAGAGGGACTGGGCCTATATTGTGGCAAGAAGAACTATCTACTTTAACAATGTCCAGTGAGAATGGAAAATTTTCGAACATAAGGACATTCAAGGGATCAATCTTTGTTGTGATATGGTAGCCAGAGTTACCATACCCCTAATGGAGAAAGAAACACCCTTGGCCATTGAGGCCATAGTTGCTAGACCTTTTGTCTCACTTGTAATTACACCACAATACCATACATCTTCAAATCTGAGGAAGCCGATTCTGTGGCGAAACGCGTCATCACACCACGACCCGTGGTTATGTCATTAGGCTCCGCCTCCAGGAAGTGTCTGCGGTACAGTGCTAGCCGGCAGCGAAACCACATGCAGTACGTTCCAGAGAAGGACTGAGGGAGCAAAGTGACACCACTTGGGTGACTTTTAAAATTGTGAAGATTTACTGAAAATAAAAGAGTTTTCTTTCAACTTGCTGCCGTCTTGTGACCCTGGGTTTTATATACGAAGCGGATAAAGTTAGAGCAGACTTCTCTGCTCTCCACTTGTGAGTTCAATAATATATATTGTTTCCACAACACAATTTGTAATATTGTATTACACTATGTATTTTTATTTGTTTTTTATACACATGTACATATAAATTGGAGCAACCAGATCCAAGG
Source organism: Pelobates cultripes (assembly GCA_933207985.1). Classification (NCBI taxonomy): domain Eukaryota; kingdom Metazoa; phylum Chordata; class Amphibia; order Anura; family Pelobatidae; genus Pelobates; species Pelobates cultripes. The sequence continues at coordinate 43,161 of CAKOES020000025.1, forward strand.
TATATACAGCGGGGTATTGTAAGTGCTCCGGTTTTTTACTTATTCTCTATATATATTTTTTCACTATAACACTGGTATATCAGTGGCATTTGCACTTTTTGCACCTGTTTGCACTTACATTAGTGTATGTAATAGCAACACACTTATAAAATAGAGGCTGTGTATTGGTTTAAGCACCAGAGTGTTCTTAAAGGAATATTGCACATTTTTTGTCTTAAAGACATAGCGCACTCTTTTTTCTGTATTACTGTCTTTTTAGTGTTTTATGGGCTATTGCACTTTATAAGGGAGCTGCTTCATAGGTTTAAACGTTTTTCTCACGATTTTAGACGTGTATTGAGCGCCATTTATTACTTGTCTTTTTTCTTTGGTGTACATATATCTTCAAATGCCCATTGGTTGAGGAAAGGAGCTTCAAAAATTATCTCGCCGAAGCCTTTGAACTGAAGTTCCTTATTTAACCATGTAGGATGATTTTTCTTTCCTGTGTCAGAGACACCACCACTAGTGATGTACCGAACGGTTCGCCGGCGAACGGTTCCCGGCGAACATAGCGTGTTCGCGTCCGCCGCGGAAGGCGAACACATGCGCGGTTCGATCCGCCCCCTATTCGTCATCATTGAGTAAACTTTGACCCTGTACCTCACAGTCAGCAGACACATTCCAGCCAATTAGCAGTACACCCTCCCTAGCAGACCCTCCCACCTACTGGAAGGCATCCATTTTACATTCATTCTCAAGCTGCATGCTTAGTGAGAGGAGGGAAAGTGTAGCTGCTGTTGATTAGATAGGGAAATGCATAGCTAGGTTAGGGTTAGGGTATGCTTTTATTTTTTATTTTTTTTTCTATGTAATGTAATTGCAGTTAGTTGTCTGCCACTGCTGCCAGCTTCTGTGTCAGGCTCACAGTGGATACTGTGCCCATTTCCACAGTCAGTGCCACCACTTATATCTGGTGTCACAATAGCTTGCATTTAAAAACAAAAAAACTTTTTTCACTGTTATATATTGAATAGCAGTCAGTGTCCTTAAAGCGGGTGTGTTACGCTAACAGTGGATACAGTGCCCAGTGCCACCACTCACTGGTGTCACAATAGATTGCATTTAAAAACAAAAAACTTTTTTCACTGTTATAGATTGAATAGCAGTCAGTGTCCTTAAAGCGGGTGTGTTACGCTAACAGTGGATATGGTGCCCAGTGCCACCACTCACTGGTGTCACAATAGCTTGCATTTAAAAACAAAAAACTTTTTTCACTGTTATAGATTGAATAACAGTCAGTGTCCTTAAAGCGGTGTGTTAAGCTCACAGTGGATACAGTGCCCAGTGCCACCACTCACTGGTGTCACAATAGCTTGCATTTAAAAACAAAAAACTTTTTTCACTGTTATAGATTGAATAGCAGTCAGTGTCCTTAAAGCGGGTGTGTTACGCTAACAGTGGATAAGGTGCCCAGTGCCACCACTCACTGGTGTCACAAAAGATTGCATTTAAAAACAAAAAACTTTTTTCACTGTTATAGATTGAATAGCAGTCAGTGTCCTTAAAGCGGGTGTTACGCTAACAGTGGATACGGTGACCATTGCCACCACTTAGATCTGGTGACACAAAGCTTGGATTTAAAAACAAAAAACTTTTTTCACTGTTATAGATTGAATAGCAGTCAGTGTCCTTAAAGCGGGTGTGTTAAGCTCACAGTGGATACGGTGCCCTGTGCCACCACTCACTCATATCTGGTGTCACAATAGCTTGACCGCGCAGTGCCCCAAATTTAATGTGATCTGTGAGTAAGGTAAACGGTTGTCCATACAAGTAGGTTGCAGCTTTTTGAGGGCCCACACCACCGCCATGCACTCCTTTTCAATGGCAGTGTATCTACTTCCCTGGGCAAAAGTTTACGGCTTAGATAAGCCCCGGGTTGCTCGACACCATCTGCTCCGACTTGGCTCAGTATTGCTCCCAATCCAAACATAGAAGCGTCTGTATGGACGAGAAAATGTTTAGTTGGATCAGGAGCAGAAAGTACAGGTGATTTAATGAGCGCCGTCTTGAGCTGTTGGAAGGCCTGTTCACACTCTGGGGCCCATACTACTATCTTGGGGAGGTTTTTACGCGTTCCTATATGGCACTTACTGGGCTTTAGGGTCAGTCCAGACTCCCTAATCCGGTCTAGTACGGCTCCTATGTGGGTCAGGTGTTCGGGCCAGGAGCAGCTAAAAATGGCTATACCATCCAAGTAGGCACAGGCATACTCCTGAAATCCATCCAGTAGCCGATCTACCATCCTCTGAAAGTTAGCAGGGGCATTCTTCATCCCGAATGGCATGACCTTAAACTGATACAGGCCAAACAAGGTGACAAATGCCGACTTGTGGATGGCGTTCTCGGCTAATGGAATTTGCCAGTACCCCTTGCACAGATCTATTGTGGTGAGGTACTGGCCTCTGGCCATTTTGTCTAGGAGCTCGTCTATCCGGGGCATAGGATAGGCGTCTGAGGTTTTTCACATGGAGCATGCACTTGCCTCCCGTGCCTGTGACCGCACCGATCACAAAGGTGGTATCACAAACCTGCTCTACCACCTTGTATGGGCCCTGCCAGGAAGTCTGCAGCTTGTCCCTGTGGACAGTGTCAATCCATATCTGCCAAGTGACTCGATGTAGGAGGAACAGTCCCTATTCTGCTCTGTGTCAGTGTGTATCAGGGATCCTTAGGACATGTGTCAATCCATATCTTCCAAGTGACCCGATGTAGGAGGAACAGTCCCTATTCTGCTCTGTGTCAGTGTGTATCAGGGATCCTTAGGACAGGTGTCAATCCATATCTGCCAAGTGACCCTATGTGGGAGGAACAGTCCCTATTCTATTATGTGTCAGTGTGTATCAGGGATCCCTAGGACAGGTGTCAATCCATATCTGCCAAGTGACCCTATGTAGGAGGAACAGTCCCTATTCTGCTCTGTGTCCGTGTGCATCAGGGGCTCTGAGGACAGGTGTCAATCCATATGTCAAGGTGTCAATATGTCATATGTCAGGTGTCAATCCATATTCATTGTGACTTAGGAATGTTAGGTGATTTCTGCCCTTTATGGATTAAGACCAGACTCTGCATCAACTGTGTAATTTTCCATGGGAGTTTTGCCATGGATCCCCCTCCGGCATGCCACAGTCCAGGTGTTTCCCCTTGAAACAACTTTTCCATCCCTATTATGGCCAGAAAGAGTCCCTGTGTGTTTTAAAATTCGCCTGCCCATTGAAGTCTATGGCGGTTCGCCCGGTTCGCGAACATTTGCGGAAGTTCGCGTTTGCCGTTCGCGAACCGAAAATTTCGTGTTCGCGACATCACTAATAACAGGTAAAGGTCCAACAGTAAAATGTATATTGAACTCAACCTGCAACAATGTACCTCATAAATATCTTAAATCAAATAGTAAATACAAAATAGATAGAGAGAGAAACAGGTTGAGTATAAGAAAAAGAAATATTCCCTCTCACCCTCATAAACTAACTAGACAGGAAAGGCAGAGATACGGTGAGGGAAAAAAAATATTTGATCCCCTGCTGATTTTGAATGTTTGCCCACTGACAAAGAAATGATGAGTCTATAATTGTAATGGTAGGTGTATTTTAACAGTGAGAGACAGAATAACAACAACAACAACAACAACAACAAAAAATCCAGAAAAATGCATGTCAAAAAAGTTATTAATTGATTTGAGTGAAATAAATATTTGATCCCCTATCAATCAGTAAGATTTCTGGCTCCCAGGTGTCTTTTATACAGGTAACAAGCTGAGATAAGGAGCACTCTCTTAAAGGGAGTGCTCCTAATCTCAGCTCGATACCTGTTTAAAAGACACCTGTCCGCAGAAGCAATCAATCAGATTCCAAACTCTCCACCATGGCCAAAACCAAAGAGTTATCCAAGGGTGTCAGGGACAAGATTGTGGACCTACACAAGGTTGGAATGGGCTACAAGACTATTGACCATCAGCTTGGTGAGAAGGTGACAACAGTTGGTGTGATTATTCGCAAATGGAAGAAACACAAAATAACTGTCAGTCTCTCTCGGTCTGGTGCTCCATGGAAGATCTCACCTAGTGGAGTTTCAATGATCATGAGACCACTGAGGAATCAGCCCTGAACTGGAGGTTCTTGTTAATGATCTGAAGACATTGTTTTTTTCACCAGGAAAACAATTGGTAACACACTACTCCGTGAAGGACTGAAATCCTGCAGCGCCCGCAAGGTCTCCCTGTTCAAGAAAGCACATGTACAGGCCCGTCTGAAGTTTGCCAGTGAACATCTGAATGATTCAGAGGAGAACTGTGTGAAAGTGTTGTGGTCAGATGAGACCAAAATCAAGCTCTTTGGCATCAACTCAACTCGCCGTGTTTGGAGAAGGAGGAATGCTGCCTATGACCCCCAAGAACAACATCCCCACCATCAAACATGGAGGGGGAAACATTATATTTTGGGGGTGTTTTTCTGCTAAGGGGACATGACAACTGCACCGCATGAAAGACGATGGATGGGGCTATGTACCATCAAATCTTGGGTGAGAACCTTCCTCCCTTAGCCAGGGTTGTGGATGAGTATTCCAGCATGACAATGACCCAAAACACACAGCGAAGGCATCAAAGGAGTGGCTCAAGAAGAAGCACATTAAGGTTCTGGAGTGGCCTAGTTAATCTCCAGAATTTAATTCCATAGAAAATCTGTGGAGGGAGCTTAAGGTTTGAGTTGCCAAACATCTGCCTCTAAACCTTAATGACTTGGAGAGGATCTGCAAAGATGAGTGGGACAAAATCTCTCCTGAGATGTGTGCAAACCTGATGGCCAACTACAAGAAACGTCTGACCTCGGATTGCCAATAAGGGTTTTGTCAAAAAAGTACTAAGTTGAAGGGGTCAAATACTTATTTCACTCATTGACATGCAAATCAATGTATAACTTTTTTGACATGCATTTTTCTGTTTTTTTTTTTTTGTTATTCTGTCTCACTGTTAAAATACACCTACCATTAAAATTATAGACCAATAATTTCTTTGTCAGTGGGCAAACGTTCAAAATCCACAGGGGATTAAATACTTTTTTCCCTCAATGTTGTAATAGCTTATAATTTATTATAAAAAGTAAACCAAGTGCATAGTGTGTAGATAAAAAATGCACTGTGCTTAGTTAGTGAACATACAGATGATGAAAGTGCCCAATGTGCATTTTGGTGCACACAAAGATGCACCTTCATCATCACATCGCTGTTGATCAATATCTTTTACCACAGAATAAAGAATTCTTTACTTCCCTCATAAATGGTGAAAATTATACAAACATTTACTTACACCACAGTTGAAGATGCATCGAGAAAGCAGACACCTGTTAGCTATTAAAGGACCACTATAGTGCCAGAAAAACACTCGTTTTCCTGACACTATAGTGCCCTGAGGGTGCCCCCACCCTCAGGGTCCCCCTCCCGCCAGGCTGGATGGAGAGGAAAGGATTAAATCTTACCTTTTTTCTAGCGCCGGGCGGGGAGCTCTCCTCCTCCTCTTTGGCTGAATGCGCATGCGCGGCAGGAGCTGCGCGCGCATTCAGCCAGTCCATAGGAAAGCATTCACAATGCAGACCCTCCCTCCCAGACCCTCCCACTTCTTGGACAGCTCACTAAGAATGCAGCTTCACAATGGATGCTGTCCAGGAGGTGGGAGGGTCTGGGAGGGAGGGTCTGCTGCTGATTGGCTGGAATGTGTCTGCTGACTGTGAGGTACAGGGTCAAAGTTTACTCAATGATGACGAATAGGGGGTGGATCGAAACGCGCATATGTTCTCCCGCCGTGGCGAACGCGAACATGCTATGTTCGCCTGGAACCGTTCGCCAGCGAACCGTTCGGTACATCACTACCTGTTATTACTCTCTATAGGGCAAGAGTTACTGTCTAGTGTACATGCTACATACATACTATATTCAATGTGGTCTTTTGCTACGTCCTCACTTTTCTTATGATGAGTCCGTGGCGAACAGTTCGGGACATCACTAGTGGTAATGGATGAAATTCTGGTAAGTATTCCAAACTACCATTGCATCTTAGATAACATACTTATCACTGGTGAAAATGATGCCTCTCATAAAGTGAATGTTGAAAATGGTTTACAAATTCTATAGGAATTCAATCTGAAAGTAAACATACAGAAGTAAAAGTTCTCACGTGATAGTTTGGAGTATTGTGCATATATCATGAACAAGACTGGGTTCCACATGACTGTGACAAATGTGATAGTGTTAATTCATGCTCCCACTCTGATCAACAAATCCCAGATACATTCTTATTTGGATGAATACAAACTCCAAGAGGAATGGGAATATGGTATTGAAAAATGGTACAACTTGAAAACAAGGAAAAGGAACAGATACTACAAATAAAGGGGCAAAGTATAAATAAACTCAGACTTGCCTCCCCAACTGTGGTATATCTGCTTCAGTGTATACTTAAATCCTTAGCCTCCTCTAGATGTATATAACAGTAAAACAGTAGAATAGCAAAATATGGTATTAAAAAGTATAGTTTAATGGATAAATGCACTTACAAAGATATGAATAACACAGGCATATCTCTAGTGCAAATGGACCACATCAGAAGGAGGGAATATCTATGCAAGTAGAATCCACCACAACAGTAGATACCCAAGTAATGATAAAAACAATCAGATAAATAAAAGGAAAAACAAAAACAAATAGCAGCCACAAAATTTGAAAAGCAATCCAACACATTTCATCCGGTCGGGATGTCATCAGGGATACGATGGTCTTGGAGGCTCTTGTTGTTTATATAGGAAAATCATGAAATCATTTTCACGCTAAAAATTCGTTGGTGGTATTTCTAGAAATTCGTTGGTGGTATTTCTAGAAAGCACAATGACCCTTTGGCTCTGTCAATCCCTGACATTTGTGTCTGCGAGTTGGGAGTGCCTCTTCATGGGGAATGCATCATATACGTCATTGGCATCTGACATATATGAGAAGTCCATACAGCTTGGAAGTACTGATCATAAAAACATAGGAGCGTTATATACATGAGTAGCATACATGAGTTGAAACACAATCAAATATACATAAAGACAGAGTGATCTCAAGGATGAAGTGTCCAAAACTCCCAAACAGGAAAAGTATCAAATGAAAATATAAACACAAAAAAAGAAAAAGAAAGTGAAAATTATAATTAAAAATAAATAAGTAAATACATGTAAAAAAATGTTTAATTAAAAATAAATTTTTAGAAATAAAAATATGATGAGAAAGTATTCAAGAAGAGTTAAGAAGAAAGATAGGAAAGAACTTGAAAACTATACAAGAGAGCCCTGTACTAAAAGCAGGACCTTATCCAACACCAGAGTTTTTTTTAACCCCGTAAGGACTGAGTCAATTGTACATTACCTGGAATTTGCGCTATAAGTCTGATCAACCATAATTCACCTCTTTCATATTAAGTGCACCTACACTTATTATATAGCATTTTGTTCAGGAGAAAAAGGACTTTCATTTCATATCAAATATTTATATATGAAACATCATTTTTTTTTTATTATTATTATATTCTTTCTTTATTTAACACTAAAAACAACAAAAAAGAACTCATTATACATTATACAATCTTTAACATGCATTTAACAGCAATATTACCTAAAAGATTGCATTTAAGCTCTAATATCACCATTTTGAGTTATTCATCAATACAAATTTTTACACACACAAAAAAAAAAGAAAAAAAACATTTAATACACTCTCCCCCCCTCTGCCTCTCTATCTACCTATACCCTTCCTATTCGCATAAACCTTCCAGGGTTCCCAGACCTTACCAAACATATAATAAGAATGTCTTACTCTAGATGATAATTCATCCATTATATAATTTTCTTGAATCTTTAATTCCACCTCTCTCATTGATGGTAAATCCAGATTTATCCAGCTAGCGGCTATACATCTATGTGCGGCCAATAAAATTAAAAATATTAATTTCTGCGAATGGCAGGGTATACCTGCTATTGATTTCGATAGCAAAAATATCCAAGGATTGAGTTCTATATTTCCCTGTATTATCACTTGAATTAGCTCCCTTATTTCCTCCCAATAGCTTTTAATCTTTGGGCAATCCCACCACATGTGTAAATATGTCCCTTGTAAACCACATCCCCTCCAACAAAGATCCGTCAGATTTTTACCTATTTTGTACAAAAAAACAGGGGTCACATGCCACCTAAATAATATCTTAAACATTTGTTCCTGCGAGATTACACAAATCGATATTTTGGATGCTGTTTCCCAGATATCTATCCAATCCTTAGTTCCCAAAGAAGAACCTAAATCTGCCTCCCAGTAGGATATATACTTTAATGGAGCCCAAACCGTAGGTTCCTCACTTAGTTGATTATACAAATCAGAGATAAGACCTCCCTTATTTTGCACATTTTTTCAAAATTAGTGAAGGGGAATTTAACTGCCGTTTTTACCTCCATTGAATACGCAAAATCTCTAATCTGCAAATAACGAAAAAAATCTCCTGTCCTCAGTTCTACTCTGGTCAACAAACTAGAAAATAAAACTACCTCTCCTTCTGACCAAAGATCTACATATCTATAGATTCCTCCTGCCTTTAAGCCTTGAAAATTGGTATCTTCCATACCAGGAATAAATTGTCTATTCCGAAAAACAGGGGTCATGGGTGAAGGGAAATTAGTTAGACCATATTTTAACTTAAGTTTATCCCAAATGTGGAGGGAGTTTGCCGTAGAAGGGCATATTTGTTTCAACCCTGGTCTTGAAACCTTATTCAACCACATATACAACCCTGGCGAGTCTGGTGTCATTAAATCTTCCTCCATATCAGCCCATCTGTATTTCCCTTGATTTGCATGCCAACCAACAATTTGAGCCAATTTGGCTGCGTAATAATAAATAATTAAATTGGGGAGACCTAGTCCCCCTTTAACTCTCGGTCTATACAAGAGAGTTCTAGCTATCCTATGTCGCTTGCCCTGCCAAATAAATGTGTCTATAGCTTTCTGAATACCCAATAAGTCCTCTTTACAGACCTTTATAGGCAATGCTTGAAATAGAAATAAAAGCCTCGGTAAAATATTCATTTTTATAGAATGAATTCTGCCAATCCATGAAATTGGCTTATCATGCCAATTCTCTAGGTCCTTTTTCAAAGTCTTAATCAAAGGTACATAGTTGTCATTAAATAATGTATTATAATCGTATCCAATTTTAACACCCAAATAGCTTAGAGATTTATCTATACTCATATCAAATTTAGTTTTTAGCTGGTCTTGTTCTATCTCAGATAAATGAAAAGGCACTCCACACGATTTATTATAATTTACCTTATAGCCTGAAATGGCTCCAAATTGTTCTATCAACTTAAACAATTCAGGGATAGATTCAGAAGGGTTTGCTATAGAGATTAAAATATCATCAGCATAAGCCGCTGTTTTATAAATCTCCCTCCCTATTTGAATACCCTGTATATTGCCACTTCCCCTGATATGGATCAGAAGGGGTTCCAATATAAATGCAAACAAAATAGGAGAGAGAGGGCATCCTTGATGTGTGCCATTGTATATTCCAAACGGAGTATTAACTGAGCCAGGGAGCTGTATTGTTGCTTGGGGATTTGAATATAATGCACGGATTATAGTAATGCAATTGACTGGAAAGCCCCAATATTGAAGCAAATAAAATATATAAGGCCAGGCGACCCTATCAAATGCCTTTTCTGCATCTAATGATAAAAGTATCGATGGTGTCTTCCCTACTGCCATAACCCAAGCAACATTAACTGCTCTACGTGTATTCTCATACAGCTGTCTACCTGGAACGAAACCTACCTGATCTGGATGAATCAGAAAAGGAAGTAGGGGAGAGAATCTCAGGGCAAGGACTTTAGCTTTTATTTTTATATCAACATTTATTAATGATATAGGCCTATAATTTCCCACTGAAGAAGGGTCCTTATCTTTTTTTGGTAAAAGAACAATTTTAGCCATTGTAAGGTCGGCTGGAAGAACTCCGCTTTGACAAATTTCATGACCTCTTGTAAATATGGCATAAGAGTGTGTTGAAATATTTTATAATAACTACTACTAAAGCCATCTGGCCCTGGTGCTTTACCCCCCTTAATAGAAAAGCATGCCGCTTTAATTTCCTCTAAAGATATTTTGGTCCCTAATCCTCACTATTGTATACTCACTTTGCTCTTACAAAGAAATGAATTCAATACACTGTAGCTTATTTGGTCCCTAATCCTCACTATTGTATACTCACTTTGCTCTTACAAAGAAATGAATTCAATACACTGTAGCTTATGTTTAGCACTAGTACTATTTAATTTATCTCCCACATTTTTGTTATTAGTGTAGGACCCACTGATATTGGGGTACTTTGAAGTAGTAGTGGGCTTAACATCATATGGCCATATGGTGGAACTAAATCCCCATATTTATTCTTAGATAGGCGTTAGCCTTCTTAGTTATTAATTTACAAGTCTGAGTGCGCCGTAACTAGTTTTTCTGTATGAATTTTGGTCACTGCGGCAGCACCTTTCATGTATACGGGTGTGCCCCCAATCTCTCCTTTGTGCAATTATATTTGGAATCCAGACCAGATTCCTTTGGGGTTAAGCACCCCGCCCAGGCCCCCCAGCTTCAGAGACCTCTTTAGAGGTGGCCACAGGTGTGTATAAATAGGAGGAGTTTTATAGTCATGTCACTTTTATTATTTTCTTTATGCAGCACAGATATTATCTGCAAATGTGAGTATACTCATTCAAGCACCAACACTTTAATTGTTTAGTTGTTACACTGTTTTTAATTGCTTTTATCACTATTGTATACTCACTTTGCTCTTACAAAGAAATGAATTCAATACACTGTAGCTTATGTTTAGCACTAGTACTATTTAATTTATCTCCCACATTTTTGTTATTAGTGTAGGACCCACTGATATTGGGGTACTTTGAAGTAGTAGTGGGCTTAACATCATATGGCCATATGGTGGAACTAAATCCCCATATTTATTCTTAGATAGGCGTTAGCCTTCTTAGTTATTTATTTACAAGTCTGAGTGCGCCGTAACTAGTTTTTTCCTAATCCTTCTAAGGCATTTTTAGGGATTTGGGGTAAATTTATCTTATTCAAAAATTCTCTCAGTCTTATCTCCTGATCTGTACCTTCTATATTCTCGTTTTTAAATTGACTATATAATCTAGAAAAATATTCCCGAAATACTCCATAAACATCCTCTGGTGATGATACTAATGACCCTGAAGCGTTTCTAATGGATGAGATAGGAATAAAATGTGTTCGTGGTTTTAAGCATCTGGCCAAAGGGGCGTCTATTTTATTAGCTTTCTCATAAAAATATCTATGTGATTTTTTAACTGCCATACTGCTTCATCTAACAAAAGCTGTTTAATCTTTAATCTACATGCTTTTAAATCATATAGCGTTTGTTCATATAAATCACATTAAATCATATAGCGTTTGTTCAGTGTTTTATGTTTTTGTTCCAGCTTACGTAAACCTTTCTGTAACTCAAATAATGATTGTGATTTAATCTTTTTCTTATATGAGGCTATTTTGATCAATTCTCCCCTAATTACAGTTTTATGTGCTGCCCATAAAGTGGTTTTGCTAATTTCAGTCGTATTATTTTCTGAAAAATAATTTAACAATGCCTTTGTAATATCTGATCTCACTATGGGATCTTCCAAGAGAGAAGTATTTAATCGCCAAGAAAAATTGGGTTTAACTGATAATCCTTTTATATGTACAATGATATCTGCATGATCTGACCACGTAATATTGTTAATTTGTGAGCTATATAAATAGGGAGAAAGTGTTAAATTGGTCAAAAACATATCTATTCTAGAATATGTATCATGTGGATGCGAATAAAAGGTATAATCAAGTGTGTCAGGATGTTGAGCCCTCCATATATCAATAAGTTTATGAGTTATCATAAACTGAAGAAACTGTTTATCTTGTCCTCCCCTTCCCTGGGATCGCAATGTTCCCGGCTTATGACTTCTATCTATTGCTGGACAAGAAACCGCGTTACAGTCCCCACCTATCAAGACACAATCAAACGCTATGGAATCAATAATTTGGCCTATCGTATCCCAAAATCTATTATCTGGGATATTTGGGGCATATATATTCATTAAATGAAGCTTACGGGTGCCCATTATTCCAGACACTAAGATATATCTTCCTTCTTTATCCTGAATGGAATTTAAGACCTTAAACTGACATCTTTTATGGAACAAAATAGCTACTCCATTATGTTTTTGAATAGCATTCGAACAATACGCTCTATCATACCATTTATCTGTCAAGGATAATATATGAGATCTGTTAAGATGAGTTTCTTGCAAAAAAACTATGTCCGCCTGCTTTCTCTTTAATTCCTTAAACATTATCTTCCTTTTAGCAGTTGAATTAAGGCCTTTTACATTTAAGGAAATTATCTTCTCATCCATCATAATTCAACACCAATACAAGCAGATGTTTTGACCCAATAAAATAAACGAACCATATTAGCATATTGTATACCAAAACATGAAAATGAGGGGAGGAAGAGAAGAAAAAACAAAACATAATTTAATATGATCTATATTTAAAAAAAACTTTAAGAAAATTAAGAAATTGTGTTATTTTTCAAGTTTTGCATGGCATTTTTTTTTTTAATTCTTTATTTTATTTGCGTATGAAATGACAGCAAGCGTGCAGAGCCACAACAGCTGCTGCAAGCAGTTTCATAGCATTACATATCGTGACAGGTTAAACAGCGCAGTTTTTTTTTTTTCCGTGAAGATAAGCTATAAGACATTCATGGTTAAATGTGTACATGTCAAGATTGTTATTGCTTAATGTTACAGTGAGGTGTTTACAGATATGCAGGTTCTCGCTTGGGTGATTACATATGATTTCGTAAGATATGCTGCATTGTGGTTGCCATGTGTTGGTTTGTGCTTTGCTAGTGTGGCAGCATTACCTATGTGAGTGTGTGGCTTAAGCATTGCAGTAGCTAGTCTATGAGTGATATAGTTAACTCTGGTTTGCAACGCTAGTGACTTAGACAGGCTAGAGCTATTAAAACATATAATGACATTCAAGCTAGGTCTTATGAGATTGTCTTAGCAAAGTTGGTGTTGTTAACAGTTTAACTAAAGCAAAAGGTCACGCCGATCAGTTTAGTAGATCAATATAGAGAAGCTTCAAACATGCATGGATTTTTCCACCCCAGGTTAATCTCCCGTCAGCCAGATGAGAGTCAGTGTCTGTGTGCTGTGAGGCTTGCCTCTGAAGTGTAGTGACTGCAGAGGGACTCAAGCTTGGGAACAGCCATATTAGGTGCAGTCCAGGCAAGTGGCAGAATGATCGTTCTCTTATGGTGTACTTGCGGTTTGGTACAGTGTCTGCCTTGGGTGGGAGTTAGATCCCTGCAGTCGTTTTCTTGGTGACTTCGCAGCTGCGGGCTATCGGTAAGTGTGAGTCTGCTTCCTTGCGATGCTCTGAGAGGATCAGTGTACAGGGGTTCGTCGCAGGTGCCATGTCTCTCACTTTGAGGGTCCTCTCTATATGCGCACATGGATGTGCTTGAGTGGTAGATCTCCGATGTCGGTCTCCGCTGACCGCTTGTGCTGCTGTTTGCATGGGTGCGACGTGGTTCCAGTTTCTCCGTCACCGTTCAGCTTGACCCTGAGTGGGTCTTGGCAGGTACTTATGTGTCCCTTGTCAGTTTGCTGCCAGTGTAGGGCGGGTGCGTCTGTCTTTCCGCTGACTTGGGGACTCGGCTTGTGGTCTCCGCCATTTTGGCTGCGGCTTCCGTGTTCTGGGGCTTCGTCACAGCCTGGAGTGCAAGTATTTCTGGCTGCTGGCAGGCCCAGGGTGGGGACCGGGATCACCCCCACTGGTCCAGTGGGGGGGGGGAATGGGGCCGGACCCCCCTAGCCTTGTGTGCCGCTCGTGGGCAGGATAGCAGGGTAGCGGCCGTCCACCTCACTCACCGTGGGAGACGGAGAAGCGCCCCTCCGAGGGACTAAAACTCCGCAGCAAGCTTCTCCTCAGGACCAGGGTGTCTGCTTACACAGGGTCGCCTTTGCCAGTCGTTTAATGGGTATTAAATCTGTTTTTCTTGTGAAAATTGGGCTAAGACGCAGGAGCTGTTCTTTTGTGCGACCTACCAGCATGGCGGTCGGCCCCATCCCCCCCTTGCCTGGCATTTTAACTCTTAATTTCATAATACAGTTAGTTTTTACTGCAATAAATTACACATTTGAATATAGCGATTTCTCACAAGTACAAATGTTCCCCATGTGTACAGTTTATATGGTGTTTTTGGAGAGTTGCAGGGACAAATATAGGGCTTTCTCCTTTTTCATTTTTACACATGGAAATTTGCCAGATTGGTTTGCTGGGTCTTTGGGACCATATGGCATTCCAGGAATAAAAATTAACCCCAACATGGCATACCATTTGCAAAAGTAGACAACCCAGGGTATTCAAAATGAGTTATGTCCAGTCTTTTGTAGTAGCCACTTAGTCACAAACCCTTGCCAAAGTTAGCGTTATTATTAGTTTTTAGCATTTTCACACAAAGACTGCACATTTATTGATTATATCATCACCATTATAGCACTAATATTTGTGTTCAGCAATGTCTCACAAGTAAAACAGTACCTTCCTCTGAAGATTATATGGGGGTTTTGAAAAGTAACAGGGTCAAATATAGGACTTTAGTTTGCCAGATTGGTTAGGTGGCCTATGTTGCCTTTGAGACCATATGGCAGCCCAGGAATGAGAATTACCCCCATCATGGCTTATCATTCACAAACGTAAGGTTATTTAAAATGGTCCAGTCTTTGTAGTAGCCACTTAGTCACAAACACTGGCCAAATGCAGTGTTCAAAATGTTTTGGGGTTTTTTTCACACCAAAAAAACTTCCCTTTCACTGATAATATAATTGTTAATATAAGTTGTACTGCTCTAACACTTATATTTATGTTTAGGGATTCCTCATGAAAAAAACAGTACCCCCCATGTTCAGGTTTTATGGGGTTTGTTGGGTAATCTAAGGTTTTATATGTATGGAATATAGATTGAATAATATCTGATGATATTCACACACACATAGAGCCTTTAGGGACCCTGTAGTTCTTTGTTTTAAGTGGTGATATAAACACTTATGAACAGCAGATGGACAATAAACAGACTTTGCTAAAAAATATATATAAATTTAATAATACACACAATAAAATGTAAAGCAACAAGACAATACAATTATAATCAATTTGCTGTATTATATATGAGTTTATGTCAACAATTAGTTTACTTGACAAGCCTAAGAGTCAACATTACACTTTGTCTCATCTATAATCTTATCAACAAAGGACAATAAAAGCTATTACAAACTTCACAGCAATACCAGTATACAGAATTAATCATGACACCCCTTGCATTAATGATACAATTGTCATTATATTAGTTAAATATCAACCAACCCTGCCAAGTATATATCATCAGTTTAACTACAGTACGTTTATATAAGGTTTCTGATAGCCTTAGTATATATATATGTATATTGAAATGATGTACGTCTAAAGAGGGAATCAAGAATGTTCCGACTTAAGAAGTTATATCTGACTCAGGCTGCAGGTAGAATGTTCTATCAATAGGGATCAGTTCACAATATAGACACATAGGGCATTCAATAGTCCAGTTTATTTAATATAAAGTAAAGAGAAACCTTTTATACATTACCAAGAATCTAGGATGAATTAATTCAATTTGGGATTCTTCTCTCTGGGTGCTCTGGTCTGTAATTCAGTCTATTGCCCTTAGTCAGCTAATCTCCTCCTTTCTTAGCCCTCTGTTTTCTCCTTTGATCTTTTTTTAAAATGATCTGAAGATATTGCCCCTCTCTCTTATTTTTCTCTCTATTTAACCATTATTTCCCCCTTATCAGTTCCTGCCCCTTGTTTGTAAATGGGCGGTACCTGGGACTTAAATCTGGTTTTTGATTGGTTATGGGCGTATCTTAATATTTAATTATTAATGTGGTCCTTAGGGACTTTCATCAATAGATGGCACTATTTCCCTAGGTATGAAGACCTGAATTAGATCATTAATGACCTGGTTAAATAAATGAATTGACCTTTAATTCACCTATACTGGGGATATTTCAAATTACGTTAAATATCTGTCTTTGGTTATATATATTCTTTAATTAAAACAGGGTTGGTTATATTAATTATAATGCAACATGTCTATATCCTGTATCAATCTAACCTGTATGATTAACTGATTGATACATTCATCTTTACAAAGAAAAATAGAATCTAATTATATTAGTATATCTATATTACCTTTTACCCCTAAAGCAGTCAAGGATGCAGTTATAGACATTACTGTAGCAATCACACATTTAGTTTACATTTATATATCATGCATGATTCCCATAGATTCATTTAAGTTCTAATATCCTGAAAACATGGAAGCGACCTTAGACTTTGGGTTCATATGGCTGACAAACACTCTGGATTGCCTAATGTTTATACACAAACAATTGCATAGTTTGTATACCCCTTTGAAGCTCTGTGAGTTTAAGTATCTCAGGATTGTAAAGTCCCATTGAGTAATAAACCATTGTTCTCGTTACCCTTGTACACCTACAGCTCACAAATTAAACTGTAGATAAGTATTCCTCCAGTTTACTTTTAAGGTTACAAAACCCAAAGTTCCTTTGACCTGTGTTGAAACAGCCTTACGTAATGTGCAAGCAACTCTACCAGCATCCATATTGTTTTCTGGATATTAGAATATCATACTGTTCCAAATAGCACAACAGGTTTTGGAAAGTTACAGGGACAAATATAGGGCTTTCCTATTTCAGTTTGTCAGACTGGTTTGCCGAGCCTATGTTACTTTTGAGACCATAAGGCAGCCAAGGAATGAGAAATACCCCCATCATGGCATATCACTCACAAAAGTAGACAGTCCAGGGTATTCAGAATTGGGTCCATTTTGTTTTGTAGTAGTCACTTAGTTACAAACGATAGCCAAAGTTAGTTTTCATATATTTTGTTTTGCATTTTTTTTTACACAAAAAACACACTTTTACTTATGATATTATCATCATTACAAGGTTTAGTGTTTTAAAACACTCATCTTTGTTTTCAGCAAGGTCTCACGAGTATAACAGTACCCCGTATGCACAGGCTTTGTAGTGTTTTGGAAAGTTACAAGGTTAAATAAATGGCTTGTAAACTAAATTTAATGGACTTTATGCCTGGGTTGTCACGCAGGTCCCTTGAATTATAGTTAATAAAATTAATGAATTACATACACACTTATATTATATATTTTGTGATATATATATATATATATATATATATATATATATATATTCTTTATAAGGGCCTCCAATCTTCTCTCACTTAATGTTATTGGTCTGGCGAGTTGCCCCTCCCATGACTCCCTCTTTTCACATCACCCTCAAAGGTGGGCCCTCTTTATTGCAGGCCTACTGCATTGTCGGTTCCAGCACACCACAACCGACTGGTGTTAACTATGATATTTAATATGATTTATAAGTCTTTATATTTAACTCTTACGGCAATATTGCCCCATATATGTGTGTGTGTGTATATATATATGTATATTTGTAGTTGGGGACAATAAGCTGAGTTATAGTATTGGTGGTATAAGTCGGATGAGGTGTGCCAAAACCGACGTCTGGGGAGGCCTGTAAAAAAGGGCCCACTAAAAAGGGCCCACTTAATAAAGGGTACATTGGGTGGGCTGAGCAAGGAAGTCTCAGCCCAGAGGAAGGGGAGGCCTGTGAATTTATAGGCTTGATAAAACCCTCCCATAACTACAGGCTCCGGCTTTCCATTTGTAGTTAAACTTTATTAGCTTGTCCTGCATTTTTGGCCTAAACGTTTTTCATTATTTTGCACTTGCCTTCCATTTGGACTTGTATAGTGTGATATTCTCCCCCTGTTACCCTTCCCCCTGAATTAACCCTGTATTTTCTGCTTTATTAGCCTGTTTGGTTTTCTGTTGCTGGCACCTTTTCTTTCCTATGCTTTACTCTGGTCTCGCAAGGATCGCAACGTTTTACCGCGAGCATGCTTTTTTATTCTCTGGTGCTGTGACTTCAGGGCAGGTCTCTGGGGGTTTTGGGTGTCAGGGGGACTCTGTTCCATACCGGTGGGCCGCGATCGTATCCTCGATCGTGGACCGCACAACGCTTTTGCGCGCGAACGGCAGCCATCTTGAATCTCGCGGCACTCATGAGATTCATGTCGGCCATGTCGTTTAGCCAGTTCCTGATTCCCACAAACTGGCAGCTGTACTGTTTAAAATATTTTAAAGTACTTTTGAGCTCAATACTAATACATATCATGGGCATGTGGAATAAAGGTTTTATATGTACCTTTTCTGGAATATTATGAAAGGACTGTTCACCGCTGAGCTCTATACTGTCATATTTCATTGGCATGTGAAATAAAAGTTTTATATGTAACTCTGCATGAATATGTAGGACTGATCCCTGCTGTGTGCATTTAGGGGATGCAGTACTCATGTCTGCTGGCTGTTTGCTCTATTCTGTTCTATACAATTGACATGTTGAATAACAGTTTTAATGTACGTCTGGAGGATTATGAATGGACTGCTCCCTGCTGTGGGCATATAGTGGATGCATTACTCTATCTGCTGGCAGGGAAATTAAATAGAGCTGATATCTTACTCAGCTCCCTACTCCCACTGGACCTCACAACCACTGGATACACTCCTTCCCCACAGGGATACACCTCCCAGGACCCAGTAGTGGAGGCACATAACGGAGTGAATAACAGGGGTGACCCGCCTTACACTGGGTGCAAGCATGGCAGACACCTCTCCAAAGTGACATTGTGGTACAGGGGTGACCCCCAAGCGAATCTGGTTCCTGTCCTAGTGACATACATTTACTGGGGTGAACTCCCTATGCTGGGTGAACCCCAAGTAAATCTTAATCCGGTACTAGTGACATACATATACTGGGGGGAACCCCCACGCCCTAGGACAGGCTCATATCCACGGAGTATGATCTGTTACTGTATGCACAGACCGGGGCACACTGGATACATGTATATCGACAGAGCCAGGCAGAAGAGCTCACGGTGCTGCCAATTCTTTACAGTACTATATCCCATAAGGGTGACCCCTTGGATAATTTGGAGGCTACCATACCTCCCCATACACAGGCTACGTCCCAACATTACTGACCGCTCATCCCCGTCTTATTGAGGGTAACCCCCTCCTCAGACCACTCCCAGGAAATCTCTAAGTTGAACTGATTGAAACAATTCTGGGTGACCCCCAGTCGTACATGGATGCCCACTAAGTGGCAATAAGTGACACCTGTGCGGTATCCCACAGACCGAAAGAGTGTCCCAACATGCCATAAGAGACATACATACAGGGGTGACCCCCCTACGCTGGGTGACCCCCAAGCGAGTCTTACTCCGGTGCTAGTGGCATACCTACAAAGGGATGACCCCCTGTCGGACGGGGTGACCCCCCGCGCCCTTTCTAGGGTTTCTACCTTCAGAGTACGCTCTGTCATTGTATGCACAGACCAGGGCGCACTAGATGCATGTATTCCAACACCTCTATGCTTCATCTGGGGGATCCGTATGCCCTTCCCTTAACCGAGAAGGAGAACTCACAGTGCTGCCAAAACTCCACAATTCTAGGCCATATCAGGATGAACCCCTTGGATTATACATATTGAGGCTTTCATGTCTCCCATACTCGGGCTACGTCCCGACATTGCAGACCGCTCATCCCGGTCTTACTGAGGGTGTCCTCATTCTCAGACCACTCCCCGGATCCTGCGAAAGTGGTACTGATTGATCGAAATTCTGGGTGACCCCAGTTATACGCAGAGGCCCTCTCAGTGACAATAAGTGTACTGTTGTATGATCCTATCTCCCACAAACCGAAAGGGTGTGGACTTCCCTCAATATCCCTGACCGATTTTTTTCAGGCGAGGATTAAGGCCGCCATGGCAGCTTCGGGGGAAGAAGTCCTCTCCAATATGCTGGCAAACAACCCATCCGACAGAGCAGGTGCAACGGCACCAACACCAATGGAAGCTAGAGATACCAACAATGTTTGGTCGGACACCTTATCATCTAAACACCATTGGAAGGGCTCCAACACGGCTTCTCCGAAGGGGAAAGGGAACACCCCGACTTAGAGGAGCCGTCTCTCAGAACGTCCTATCCATTAATAATCTCAGGCTCCATCATCAGGGGACGAGGACTTCATCCCTCCCCCTTCTTTGGAGATCATGAAAGAATGGAGAGCAGAAGAGTCTCCATCTGAAGAGGTAAAGTGACAAGACCAGCCTATCAATAAAGGTTTTTCTTTGGTGCACTGGACACTCTTGTTTTGACTCACGCACCTTCCGACACACAGGGTCATCCGAATGGAGTTTACCAAAGCACCGGGCACACTTTGCCCACTTCTGGCTCAGGAGGTCTATGGGAAAAGAAGTCCGAGACAAGCTCAGGATGAAATGCCCACGCCCTCTATGACCGAACAAGATAGTCATCACCGTGGAGCTCGGTATCACTGTGGTGATATTTATGTCCCGATCAGGTTGGGGTCCATGTAAAGGTGTAGGAGAAGGACTCAAAACAAGTTAGGATGAAATACTGGACATGATCAGCCCCGGGAAAAAAATTCTATACTTTGCGGACCTGACCCCACCCAAGACTCACCTCTAGAAGCTCATTGTAACGAATCACCTGGCACCCCGACTGGATACCTCAGTTGAAGGATGCTCCTAGTGCTTCCTGAGGACTCCAAGCACTGCAGCAGACACCACAACCACCAAACCGGAGAAGCATATGAATGCTCTCAAGCATGTGAATGCTTTAAGCAGCTGAACAGGAAAAGCATACAATCAGCTTATACTCCTGGCAATCAGTATACAATCCAATCCCCCCCCCCCCAATAACGAGACAACGCTTCGTTTTGAGGGTCAAGCAGAACTGACTGTACTGGCACATACAGCCTCTTTTATTCACAATCCACAAACATAGTACTGCCCACAGGGTTTTGAAATACAACCAATCAATCCGTACAATACACACAGACACTCCCACACAAAATCCCCCCTTCTGCCTTTGATATGATTAGTGAACACAATGGTTAATCTAATTATCACAGGCAGAGAAATACAGTATTATAAAACATATCACAGGGACCCCAAACACATGCAATAACCCCATAAAAAGTATATCCTCGGAACCGGGAGATCTGGGTGAACCATATATCCAAAATTCACCCAGATCCGTTCAATAGTTTGGAAGATGCAGTTTAATGCAGATTCCGCAGAACATATACAGGCTATATGAAAAATAATTACTGTATAATGTGTCCCCTGTTGTATAGTTTAAAACTACTGAACGATGTCTTCGTGCAACAAATACTGGCGAGATGGCACTGTGTAGAAAGTCCAAACAGTGTCTTTGAGTTAAAATGGCCGCCATCCATTGTTCTCACCATGTGCTTCATCCATTGTTCTCACCATGTGCCTCTGATACATGAGATGGTGGCCACCCAGTAACTCCACAGTATGTCCCCAGATAGTTCTTAAAGGGCCAGCGCAGCATAATAAAATACAATATGCCCAAATACTGTATTTAAAGGGCCAAATCTCCCAGGGCCATAGTCAGCAGGCAGGAGGCAGGCAAACAGGCTTCACCAATGCCCAGTGGCGAGGTTGGTTTCGCCACACTCATGATGTGAGAGAATGGGTGCAAAGGGAAATATGTAGGTTGGGGAATGCAAGGCAGACAGGTGCACAGAACGGAGCAAAGCAGCCCGATTAAAGATGGATTTCAAACTATTGAAGTTGGGACGAAAGAGCGAGGACCTCAGGCGGATGGACTATTGTTTGGAGAACCATTTATCTCAGCAACAGGTTGGTAGTAAGGAAGAAGACAGGAGACTATCGCCCAGTCATCAACCTACGCCAACCCCAATGGTTTTGGGGCGTACCGACAACTCAAGAAGAAAGGTATCCATCTCTTAGGGGATCTACTCCTCAAAAGGGGTTCACAAGGTTGGATTTGAAGGGCACTTACCTACTGGTTCACATGGTGCCTCATGAAGTTTCTGAAGCCAGTCACAGCGCACTGAAGAGTAAAGGGCTGTTGCATACCTAGACTACTTACTGAGCTTTTGCAAATCCAATTCCTGACTACGTTTACAGACGAGATTTATGTTTATAGTTTCGGGAATTGTTGGGATTTATAGTGAACTGAGAGGAGTCGGTTCGATCCCAGTTCCGAGTGATTCAGTTCCTCTGCTTCAGAATAGATTCCACCTTTGGTGGATTACACTTTCCCATATCATTTATAGCGATGATTCGGAAGGAAATTCGACGGGTACGGCGGAAAGGCACCATAACCCTTTGACTATTTCCCAGGACCGCTTCATTCCTGGGCCAGACAGCGGCTGAAAGCTCACTGCCTGAGATCTGGACACACCTATGAAATTGGGATCAGAATAACGAAGACTTCGATAGTACTCATTACCACGGTAAAGAATTCAAGCGTGGCACCCAGAATGGTTGTCCTTAATTGAGATCATCCTTTGCTCCTTCAGTCTTAACTTGCCTTTGGGCAGATTCAAAAGGAGAACATCATCCATTGTCAAGGGACTATCGCAACCAACTAGAGACCTATTATGGGACTCATGGACACCAGGTATTCCCCGAAATAACTTATCCGCATGGAACACCTGGAGTTCGCTGGTATATGGGAAGGGACTGCGATCCCTTTATTACCCCTATCTCCTTGATGCTGAATCTTTATCATACCTTTTCACTACGGGCCGATCAGAACGATCGGACCGTTCCATTAATGGGATAAGTTCCGCGATTTCAACGATGCATAGTACGATTCACGACACTTCAGTCAATCAGGAGCCTTTGATATGCCGCTTTCTGCGGGGTATCAGACTGTCCAGAACCATGCGTCAAAGTATCACTGTTGTGGGACTTTGATTTGGTTCTTTTGGAACTAGTCAGATAACACAGACCTATACCGCCGTCAGCCATAGTCACGTTACTTTAAGGTCTTTTCGTCGGGTATCAGATGTACTGGAGTTCGATGTAGAAGGTCTTTTCGGTATCACCAGAAGGAATTATTTCTACAGTGTCTCGTAGAACTAAATCTTATCCGTGTCTGTATCTAACACTGTTCCCGGCGGTTTCCCAGTCTTTGTGCAGTTAAAGCGGTACTTCATTACATGGGGATCACGACAACACTTAGATTGTCACATTCAGGACATCTGCTGGTCTTATACCAACCATACAAGCCAGTTACCATGAACACTCTGTCTAGATGGATTAATTGGTTGTTATCGCTAGCAGGGGTGGAGATGTGTTTGGGTACTCATTCGGTACGAGGCGTGGCTGCTTCTCAGGCCTTCACCGGGGGGGCCTCTATTTTTTTTACAGCGACAAATTGGACACGGATAGACTACTTCCGTATATTTATTTTCGTCAACCACACATGCATCCTTCTCGCTCATACCACAGCTTTAAAAATGCAAAATATGAAGCCTCCTGTCATGTGATAAAAGTGTAGATTATGCTAACGTAGTGTACCTATAATCTTAATTTTAATAATGACAGAAGGCGAATATTTTCCCTCCCTGTTTCCCTCCCTATACTCTGGAAAATTTTAGTATTCTGGTTTGTCATTTTCTCAGTGTAATTATAAGGTTTTGGTATTTCAGTATATTTATGGGATGCTTATCTGGTTGACATGTGTTAGACATGTGTTGATTATTAAGTATACTATGGTTGTTTAACGTTTCAGTATATTAACTTAATATAAATATAGATACGTATAGTACTGGATTTAATGTGGACAACAGTTGGTTTCCATCACATTTCACGTATTTCTGTTCTTTTCAGCGTAATCATGATTGATGGATTCGACAAGATAAAGCTGGAAGGTTTCAAGTTTCGATTCAAGTTATGTGCTACACGTTACTCAGGACTGTTATTTGAATTACTATAAGATACTCAAAATAACTAGTACCTGAGTATCCACTGGAATAATGAATAGTAATGATTCTATACAAAGTGAGATATAGAGATATATATAATGAGAAAGTACAATAATAGAAAATGGGTCAGGTGAAAGTAGAAAATAACTACCTAATGGAAAAAAACTCCCTTCCTAATGTCTCTAAAAGTAGATCCTGCAGTACACATGTTTAGACTTTAATATATAATGCTTCATAGGTCAATATCTGTGACTGCAGGCTGGTATCAATACATCCAAAGAATATATAAGAGACATTAAGGACTTGCTTTTACCTAGTAAGTCTCAAACTGTGGCATTATATAAAATATAATACTAGATTGCTAGCATATTGGAACATTAGAGGCTGAGTAAGCAGAAAAGTATAAATAGATACTATATGTGGGATTCTCTGTTATTTGAATTCCCTGACGTTATAATAGACTGTTTTTCACATCAAAGAAAGAGGAAGTCATGTGTCTGTCAGGGCTTTATATGTGGATGTGATGCCTGTTACTGATTGGTTTAAAGTTTTTTTTTTCTGAATGACTTGTGCTGCTGGAGGCATAAAGTAAAGAAAGTTATGCAAAATATTCGCCTCCTGTCATTATTAAAATTAAGATTATAGGTACACTAAATTAGCATAATCTACAATTGGTCTAGTATGTTGACATGGAAACATTTATTGTTGCTAGTATGTAGCTATATGCAGATGGGTATGAGATAAGTTTAAGTGTTTGTTAGCTTATTTAAGGTTGAGGTGGGAAAAGGATGTGAATGTCACCATGGTATCGATGGAGTATGGATGAATTTATTAAAATGGCCAGAGTTCTGCTATATAAATGGTTGGTATAAGCAGAGAGAGCCCCATGTGCCAGCAATATACCATGACCATGAAATGAGCTAATCCAGAATGAGATGCTGGATTGTAGGATTTTTAGTATGTGGTTAAGCAGCCCTGGAATGTTTGGAGGAACACCTGAAATGGGATTGAGACAAGGCTTCAGCTGCTAGATTGTGACAGGCTGGTATGTGTATGCAGACAAAGTAAAATTTCTGTGGTGCTGCCAGCCAAGTAACTTTGCATACTGCTGTGTTTGAGTAGTAATTGACAGAATTCCTCCCCCATAGATACCCCCAGGCTTGTGCAGTGGCCGCGATGGAGTATACTACTGTATAGTATAGTAGCCGAGCCGAAGGTTACTGAAAGAGTAGGCTTCATGCCTCAATTGGTTCATGTGTCACAGAACCAGTTGTCCTTGATAATAGCTGCAAACCCAGAATAAAATAACAGAGGAATCGATGTTCACACTGGCATACATACGGCAGTTGCAGGGGTCGCAGCTGCGACCAGGCCCGTCACTCTAGGAGGCCCGGCCGCCCTGCAGACCCCTGAGACTGGGTACCCACCATCATCTTTGCTGTCATGGCCACCCAATGGATATGGATTGTCAGGGGGCCCGGTCAACGCTGGGTGCTTTAACAGCATGACCAGGCCCCCTGTGATGAGATCATGCAGAGCTGGAAGGTAGTAGCCGCACGTCACTCCTCCCAGCTATCACTGAAAGCCGTGCAGCAGGAACTCTGACTCCCATCCACCTGAGCCACCACTGGAGCACAGGGGAAGTCATCCTCCTGCACCTAAAAGGTAGGAAACAGGAGGGTGACTTAAACATTTTGTTTGTGTGTGTGTGTGTGTGTGTTTGTATGTATGTATGTATGTGTCTGTTTGTGTGCCTGTCTGTATGTATGTTGTTACAGACTGCCATTTGTAACTGTTATTTTATTTGACAAATTGCCCTGCTTCCCTGTGTTATGGAGAAGCCTAATTGCCAGCCTTCTGCCCCATGACTATGGACCTAGTGTATATGGCGATTTGACTGTATTTGTGGGATATGAGTGCTGTTTGGATATATTGAGCGCTCAGATCCAAGCCATCTGGGGATAGGTTGAATGTGGGGGTTCTGTTCAGTATGATAGGAGTTATGTATTTTTGTGTCTTTTTGTGTCTTTTGCTAACATGTGGTTAATGGAGTCTGCCTCTATCCCTGGATATAAGTGGATTATTTTCCCCATTGTCTCCTGGATAGAGGGCTCTGTAAAACCGGTTTGGGCCAGATAACCATGCTGCCAGCCAGGCCCCAAAAGATACTTTTGCTAACTTTTGAACCCCTTGTCTGATTTGTGCCATTTTTTAATATGTTGCTCCCCTGAATGGATTGATTCTAAATATGTAATTTGTATGAAGATTTGATGTGTAGTTTTAAAGTTACAGGGTATAGGTAAAAACTGTATTTTTACTGCCTGTGTTTAATTATGTTAACCCATTGTGTACCATAATTAGATCACAGGCAGAGGGGAGGATTTTTGTGTGTAATTGCTGGGAGTGTTTCTGTAATGTACGTTTATTATTGGTTGTTGTGTAAAACCCTGTGGGTGGTCCTATCTCAGGAAAACCTGCATAAAAGAAGGTTCTTTGTGTGCCAATAAACAGAATGACTTGACCCTCTAACTTGCAGCCTTGACTCATGTTTGTAGGGGACAGCTATAATCACTACAGGGATTGCTATGCTCTTCCTACTCCCTTAGCTACTGAGCTCTTGTAAGAGCTCTTGTTCCTGATCCTGCTTCGCTCTACAGAAGGAAGAGGTTCACCTACTGGAACCTGGAGCCTGGTTGTGGGTCCAGGGCACAGAGCAGATGGCGAGATACCAGCCCAGCAGCGGTGGTTCGTGGAGTCTGCAGTACTTATGGTGGTTACGCAGTATTTATGGTGTCTACGGTGCTGATGGTCCTTTGGTGAGTGCTAGGAGCATCCTTTTCTACGGTCCAACTTCCAGCCAGCCTGGAGGAAACCGTAACATATGTGTGTCTGTCTGTATGTGTATTTGTGTCTGTCTGTATGTATGTGTGCCTGTTTGTATGTTTGTCTTTGTATTTGTGTCTGTGTCGTCTGTATGTTTGTGTGTGTGCGCTTGTCTGTTTGTATGTATGTATGTGTGTCTTGTGTGTGTGTGTGTGTGTGTGTGTCTGTATGTATGTGTATGTATGGGTCTGTGTGTGTGTCTGTATGTATGTATGTCTATCTGTATGTATGTATGTATGTCTGTCTGTGTCTGCCTGTGTTTATGTGTTTAGGTGTGCCTGTCTGTTTGTATGTATGTATGTATGTGTCTTTGTATGTATGTGTGTGTGTCTGTCTGTGTCTGTCTGTATGTTTGTCTGTGTGTTTCTGTCTGTATGTATCTGTATGTGTGCCTGTCTGTTTGTATGTATGTGTGTGTATGTGTCTGTATGTATCTGTCTTTATGTGTGTGTGTGTGTCTCTATGTATGTATGTATGTATGTATGTATGTATGTGTGTGTGTGTGTGTGTGTGTGTGTCTCTGTCGGGGATGGGGGGGAATAGGGAGGGGGGCCCACGGATCAGTTTCGCACCGGGGCCCCATGGATTGTGTGTACGCTACTGATTGTTCAGTGGGGGAATAAACCTTTGCAAATTAATGACTCCTTCTTCCCTGATACACTGGACACTGTCCACGGGGGGTAGAGCTGTATTGACAACAAGTCAAGATGTACACCTAGTAATATTACACGTATAGGCCTATGGTATATCTTGGGTTGAGGAGTGAGGAGTGAGGTTCTAGCAATCAGTTGGGCCACATGAGGATAGGTGTATGCCTCGCTGGACTAAATTATGAACATACTAGAAAATGGCTCGCACCAAACCCTTTGCAGCCAGTTGATCTATCCCTAAGGAATGTAGGGGAATAGAATCATAATGGCTTGATCGAAAGTATGTTGGAACATACATACTTTGCCCAACTAGAGAGGTTGAGAAAGGAAAATCATAGAGAGGAACCTAAAGACATAATGGGAATATGTCCAGGATGATGCAAGTGCTAATTGAGATAATGTACCGGTGTTGTTGATAAGTAAGGATCGTGGGCACCTAGAAAAATAAGGGAACTTATGTATAGAGCTACCTGATTGAACAGAATCTAGAATGAGTTCCCACTGTACATTCTTCTACTAGATGGACCTGAAGTATTGAAGTATGTGTGAGAAGGAATAGCCTCAGTAATTAAACACCAAGACAGCTCTAGCTTACAAGCGTGTAACGAATTATTAGATCTAGAAAGCATCTTAGTTGAAGGTGTGGGTTATACTAATTTAAGTAAAATAGACAAATTGAAGAGGTCTAAATACCTATAATTGCATAATGAGGGTTCTTGAGTGGGCCTAGCGAGGCAGTGTGGAATAGTAGAATGTGATATGAAAGGGTTGTAGTTTTCCCTTGTAAGCAGGAAAATGTTTTATGTAAATGTGAAAATGGGGAGCTGAATTGGATCGTACTTGTTTACCCGAAGAGGGCCGTATGTAACCGTTTGGAGTGAAGGCCTAATGAGGGACATGTGTAGAGGTATCATAGCGAAAGGTCGAGAGTGCCCAATATAAGTCCTGAGCTGCAGGATAAAAAAAAATAGGGCTGTATGAGGGGTACAAATGTATGGAATGAACAAATGTGGAATATTAAGATTGTAAGAGTTGTGTAGAGGCCAAGAATGATGCCTTTGTTGTTTGAACCGGTCCATATGTAGTGGTAGGGAGCATTGTCATGAATACCAGGGCGGCAACGATGTACATAATGGAGGGCAGTCTGAGGCTGTGATCAAAGGATAATGATATAAATAACCAACATGATAGATTATTAAGTGTCTAGATGTAGGTGTCATCTGTCATGTTGTCAATACCGTGCTAGACCAAGGTGGCTTAATATGTAGTGTAAGGCTAAAACTTATCAGAAGGAGAAGGTTGGGTTGGTGTAGGTCTAGCGTATAATTGAAAGAAGATAAGACATATATAACCCTTGTGAAGCAGGAAGGTATACTTATTTCAATCCCAAATGATGGGCCAAAATTGTGTTGTATTGGGTTGCCCATAGAGGGCCTTGTGAAGCAAATGTAGTGAAGGTCAAGTAAGGACCGTGTTTAAAGGTATTCCATGAATCAAGATCTGGATAGTATTGACCTCAATCATTTTCAACATGTGAGTATATTTAGGCTGTGTCCTATGTGGGTGATGATGATCTCGCCTAATAGATACTGCTGAAACAGAGTGTTTGACATGAGGTAGGGACAATGTACGTGATGAAGCATACAGTTTTCCCAGGAGGATGACCTAGTGAAAGGTAAGGTATGATAAGTTTATCAATATTGTGTAGTGTGGTAGGGTAGGGTAGTATGCATATGAAAAGACCAATGAAGGGCTGAAATAGGAACATAGTATGTTGCCCACTGAGGGTCATGTGAAACGGATGTTGCAAAGTTCCATTGAGGGCCTTTTGCAAGGACTATGTATATGAGGCTGAGAAGGGGCCCAATGTAAGTCCTGAGGTGCAGGGTGACTACGTGAGGCTGTGATAAAAGTAATGGTGGGGTGATTGGTAGATCAGATATAGGTTGTAGAAAAAATACATGTTAAAAGTTATACAACACATACTTACTGAGCGAGTTGAACGGAAGTTATAAAACAGAATTTACAACATGACCACTAGAATGCAGTAGTACTGAATTGGTTTGAGGCCATGATGGCCGTACGCTAAACGTAGAAGGAGACAGAATTTAGAAACATAGAATGTGACGGCAGATAAGAACCACTCGGCCCATCTAGTCTGCCCAATTTTCTAAATACTTTCATTAGTCCCTAGATTTATCTTATAGTTAGGATAACCTTATGCCTATCCCACGCACGCTTAAATTTATAAGACATACATTTATAAAACTAGCTTGTGAAATGGTGAACTTAATATATATACATTTTTTATAATATTTTATATATAATACATATGTTTATAAGACATACTTGTGGAATGCCTAGGCGGATGATACCATAATTGGTATGGAAGAATAGGGTTGAAAGCAACAGCAAAGGCTAGAATAACATAGAGTAACATGCGTTAATGTGAGGCTAGTGATGGTCGAATCGAATGCCAGTATCACGTGTTAGAGGTTCTGTAAGGCTTGTTAAGACACACTTGTAAATATAATCCCAATACAAAAAAAAAAAAAAATGTTTTCATTTGGGGTATATCTACTAAGCAATTTGTTGTTTTTACTGATAACACTCAAGTGGCAGACCTGGTTCATGGCATGTCTTGATTGAAGTGTGACTATAACATTTAGATAAGGGCCATGTATATGGCCGTATAACCATTAGTGATGCACCGAACGGTTCGCTGGCGAATAGTTCCTGGCGAACATAGCATGTTCGCGTTCGCCACAGCGGGCGAACATATGCGCGGTTCGATCCGCCCCCTATTCGTCATCATTGAGTAAACTTTGACCCTGTACCTCACAATCAGCAGACACATTCCAGCCAATTAGCAGCACACCCTCCCTAGCAGACCCTCCCACCTACTGGAAGGCATCCATTTTACATTCATTCTCAAGCTGCATTCTTAGTGAGAGAAGGGAAAGTGTAGCTGCTGTTGATTAGATAGGGAAATGCATAGCTAGGTTAGGGTATACAGTGTCCACTACAGTCCTGAAGGACTCATCTGATCTCTGCTGTAAGGACAGCACCCCAAAAAGCCAACATCAATCTGCTTCTTTTTTTTTTTTCTGTGTAATGTAATTGCACTTGCCTGCCTGCCAGCTTCTGTGTCAGGCTCACAGTGGATACTGTGCCCAGTGCCACCACTCACTCACTGGTGTCACAATAGCTTGCATTTTAAAAAAAAAATCTTTTTTCACTGTTATAGATTGAATAGCAGTTAGTTGTCTGCCAGCGTCTGTGTCAGGCTCACAGTGGATACTGTGCCCAGTGCCACCACTCACTCACTGGTGTCACAATAGCGTGCATTTAAAAACCAAAAAACTTTTTTCACTGTTATAGATTGAATAGCAGTTAGTTGTCTCAAAGCGGGTGTGTCAGCCCTACAGCGTGTACTCTGCCAATTCACAGTGCCACTCATATCTGGTGTCACAGTAGCTTGCACACACAGTACCACTAATCGGAAAAAAAATGACAGGCAGAGGCAGGCCACCCCGCAGGGGCCGTCATGGTCGTGGTGCTGTGATTCCCTTTTGCCCTAGAATAATGCCCAGTTTTCAGAGGCCAGGTACCCTGAACTTGAAAAGTTCTGAGGACATAGTTGACTGGCTAACACAGGACACCCAATCTTCTACAGCTTCCGCTCGGAACCTTGATGCAACATTCTCCTCTAGCTTAGCTTCGGGCACCTCTCAAGATACCACTCACCCGCCTGCCGCCACCACCAACACTAGCACCACAGCCACTTCACTTGGTATGTCAGAGGAGTTATTTACACATCCGTTTGAAGAAATGAGTGATGCGCAACCATTATTGACACAGGATGTAGATAACAGGGATATGTCTCAGTCAGGCAGCATTACACATGTACGGTGTGATGATGATGATGATGATGTTGTACCCGCTGCTGCTTCCTTTGCTGAGTTGTCAGATACAAGTGAAGCGGTTGA